>QXEO01000549.1:3362768-3631907 GCA_007115705.1 Dactylis glomerata
GGGGGGGGGTAGGCATGAGAGGAAAATTGGGGGAGACCCTTTAGTCCGGGTTGGTAACACCAACCGGGACTAAAGGGTGGGGCTTTAGTCCCGGTTGGAGATACCAACCGGGACTAAAGGTCACTAACCCTTTAGTCCCGGTTCGTATCTCCAACCGGGACTAAAGGTCCCATTTGAACCGGGACTAAAGATTTTTGGCCCACATAGCCTTTTGAGCCGGGACTAATGTGAGCATTAGTCCCGGATCAAAACACAACCGGGACTAAAGCTCAAATTCATCCTGGATATTAGGCCTGTTTTCTACTAGTGAGGAAGGTCGGGGCAGCAGCGGCCAGCGACGTCCCGCTGCGGAAGCGGCAGCGTGAGATTTTGGCGACGCCGCGCCCGCCTGCGTATCAGGCTGTTGCTGTGTTTTTCCTGGGCCAGCCCCGACCTACCGTCCAGCAGCCCGCACGGACGGTTGGCTAGACCGTGGAAGCATCGGCGCTCGACCCCGTCGAGAAGAGGATGGTGCTGGGCGTTGGCGAGGAGTCGCAGAAAGTTCGCCGCTTCCAGATGCTTGGTCTTTGCGTCACCATCCGGTCGTTTTCCGTCCACGTTCTGCAAGTTTTATACAGTTGATAGACAACGTGCTGCCTGAGACAACTATCAACGACCACGTTCTGCAAGTTTTATGCAGTTGATAGACAACGTGCTGCCTGGTAAGACAACTATCTCCATGTGCTGTAATGTGTTTTTCTCTACCCTTAATGCTTTCATTCATTTGATTTTAGAGCACTCCATTGATTTTCTCTGTACGATTTGTGCTGGTTCAACAGGTACACCTTTCCTCATATATGCATGCTATGTGTTTGACCAAATGCCTGCTAGCAGTACTGTAGGAAAGGACAGAAGAACAATGCACATTGGATAACTCAATACTATGTTGATTTCGAAATAGGTGAGGATTATGGTCGCTCTCATTGATATGCATTCGTTGCATAATGTTTTGGTTTTGTATACATGCATGATCATCAGACCATGTTGTTGTCTTACACCAATTCCATTGTGATGGTTTTTCCTACCATATTTACGGTTCACTGAAATTTTCGAAATGTGTAAACTCGCAAGAATACACTATCAAGTGATGCCTAAAAGTTATAAGAGAGAGTTGTATTGTGAATCTATTGTTGGTTTGTCTGCCATTGCGAGTAAACGAACAAAAAATCCATTCACACTCTTGCTGGTTTCGCATGATTTCCATTAAAACTATTTCATTTTGCAGCTCGGGTTATTTTATTCTTGATTTTACTTACAATCCCTGACACATGTATAAGAAAATTTACATCACAATGGCAGGCGTTGATCCACATATGTTGATGCTATGATTAATTTCGTTGTGGTTAGGGAGTACTATATGTATATAGTTGATGTTCATTTCCAACTTCCAGTTAGTTACCACTAGATCCTTCATTGGTCTATCGTTGATAACTAACGTTGTGGTGCCTATCTGGTTTTCAATTGTAGAAGTCCTTGCAACTTTCAGTTCAGTTACCACTGAATCTGTCATTGGTCTATTGTTTTCTTATCACAGACAGTTGATAACTAATATTGTGGTGCTTCTTTGGTTTCAAATTACAGAAGCTCTACACCACGTTGCTTAATTTTTCCCACTGTGCACTTATATTTAAGTTAGCTCTCATGTTAGAAAGGAGAATAATCCTTAGCTTCTGATGCTAGGTACTATTCTGCTATATGTAGCCGAAGAACCAACAAGATGCATACTTGTACACTAGAAAAAAAGAAGAAGAAGGCATTATTCTCCTTTCTATATTTCTTAATATGCTAATTTATTCAGTACAGTTTTTAACAAAAAATAAAATAGAGGCCAGCGACATGCCTGTATTTGCTGATGAAGAATCAAATTGGTGCTATTTTTGGTGACCTCAATGAGCTGTTAGCAGTAAAGAAGCAAGAGATTCAGAGGCATGCTATTACTTTTGTGAAGTCAACTGGGAATAGGCTTGAGGATGAGTTTGAGCCACTTATTCTCTCCATGAAACATATACCATGAAACATATAGCCCAGATGAGTAAATCAGAGGAAACATTATTCCTCAGAGGATCTAGGTCAGTACATTTGGACTGTGACAGGCCAGCTTGATTTCGACTGATCATGTCTAATTTCATTGGTTATTTGTTGTTTGCCATGATGAAGGGGTTGTAAGAGGCTACTAACTAATTCAGATGGAGTGCGCGGCAAGTAGGTCACCATCTAACTTTGATGCCTTCCTTCCTTCTTCCCCTTGATCTGCTCATCTCAATGAAGCACAGAAGTCGAATACATTAACTTCTTGCTTTCAGTGCAGGCTTAGCATGACTAATTTGAAACATGAATTTTATATCTCCGACTACTGACGAAGCTTTCCTGTTCTATTGGTGTGGTTCACTACTCTACTGCATTCTTCATTTCTTTCTTGCTTTTTCATGATCACCACATGTTAAATTTGTATGATTATTTACTTCCTGGTCTATCAATAATTATGAGAACGGATCAAAAACATAATGTATGACTTTGTGATCCTGATCTGAGTTGCATAAAAACATGCTTGAAAACTTCTGTAGGTGCAGGGTTAATGTGAATTTGTCATCAACTTTTGATTCTGTTATTCTCTTCATTTTACAGTGTGCGATGTGTTTTGTGCAGGTCTTGGTACGAGCACACGAGGTGTTTCCGGCCGGCGGTGAGGCCAACCGCCTTCTATATCGCCTCATCCGGCTTTGAATCGTTGTTCTGGCCTGCAAGATATTACATCTCTCTGCCCGCAGCTGGTCATTCTGTTGTTCGCCATGGAGGCGGGGTTGGTCTCCATGTCGTGCTCGTGGCAGCGGCCGTATAACTTTCACTCATCGTGTTATGGCAACAGTTCCAAGAGTGCAACTACCCCGAGTTCATCACCAAGGTGACGCTTATCTTTTGTATTGTAGTGCTTATTTGAATATTGCAGCTGCACTAAGTGCGATTCAACATTGTGACAGTGCTGTCTGAGATTTAGTTGTACCTGATTGAGCCCTGGGTTCAGTTTCTTTGTGTCCAACTTCTATTTTCTATTTAGCATTAATGTTTGTTCCTCTTACATGTAGGTGTTTCTTGGATAACTGTTTGGTGGTTCCTGCTAATGAATTTCATGTCAAAGTATCTCTCGCTATTGATGTATACCTATTACATATTTCCTAGCTCCTTCACAACAATGAACCTATATGTTGTCTTAATCAGAGTGAAAGGGAGTGCAAACTACCCAGTTTTAACTGTCGCTATTTTATTGACTTCTACCCTGCAGTTTTATTGCAAATGGTTGAGCACTACAATGCCATACTCAAGAAAACTGTCTCTGAATTGATTCATGGATTTAGAGTTTTGTTTAGGTTTTAGTCAGGTAATGATTGGTGGTCGTCTCCGAACATGTGTCTTCAATGCAACACTTATAGAATTCAGCTTTAGCCACGAAAGGGTGTTGCATTAGTGCTTGCAGTGCTTCAAACGTATACATTGTACTAACCCAAGAAATTTCTGTGACGAATAACTGAATGGTGTAATATATCCAATTAAGCTAATAGTGTTTTCGATGTTATTAAAATTTGGGAAACAACCTTATTATCCATGCCAAAACACCTAAAATTCTTTTTTCTGTTCTAAATTCTAAAAGAGCCCCTTTTAGGTGTTTTCACTTTAGTACAATTATTTTATTTTCATTCTACGCTTGTTGTTTGTTATTTTAAAGACACAACTGGAGCTGGGAAAGTGTAATGAGGCGTCCAAATGAATGGTCATATAGAGCAATTTACTAATTAATTTGTAGGCCGTGCTTTCATTCACCTGTTCTCTAGGTTAACAGATGTGGTGATCTAGATTATAATTTAACTACAATAGGATGTCTTCTGAATTTATATTTAGTTGTTAGACTTATCCTAGATACTACATTCTGTACTCACGCCTGAATTCTAGATAAATAGAACTCTGTCAAAGTTGCTTGGTGTATCATTTTACTATAGACCGCTCAAAAGTGAAGCTGATGTGCCAACTATGGAGACAAGAAGCACTATATTCTGAGAAGTATTTGACCACCTGTAGAATGTACACTAATCTACAGATTCACGTACGTTCAGTGCTATGCCTGTAATTCCAGTATATCTAGCTGATTACTAAATGCTTGAAGCTTTTTTGATTTCTGGGTGCATTTAACGCTTATGAGATTAGTTGGTCCGGATCATTGTTTTGCGTTAAATCCACACATTTTCAATATGTATATCCTGCACACTCGGTTAATTGATTTCTTCTCTGCTCCGTCACTTTGAGGATCTATTTTGTGCAGCCGTGATCAGACGGCCCAGTTCATCTCCCTGATGTGTACCTACCAGTGCCTTCGCTAGAGCTGCGAGCTTACCTGTCATTTATCTTGATAGTTAGTTCTGAAACTGCACTTATAGCTGGTAGTCTCACTGAAGTGTTTTGTAATATGCATTTTGTCTGTATAATTGTCATGCCATGTAATCAGTCTGTGCCGTTTGATTGCCACTGCTTAAGAATAATGATCAAACTGTCACGCAGACAACTTACTGATGATTTGTTTGGTGATGCATACTGAAATCATGGGGGAATTATTTCGTTTTTATATACGAAATATTGCCTATCAATTTTTTGGATTCGTTTGCCTGCAGAACTTTTGATCTTCTTTTCCCGAGTCTTGCTGTCTGAGCAGTTATTCATAAAACATGTTTTTTCTATTGCCAATGCATACGCTGCTGGCCAGGGTTTAAGGCAATAGTAGTACCACTAGCTTATTTCTACTGATACGGGCGCGGCGTGACGCCGCGCCAAAGTTTCCTAGTATATCTAACATGCCTTCCTCATCACCATCCTAGAGCAATGGCTGTAGCTAGTTCATCTCTAAAGTCATCCATGTCAGCCGCGTTTGCCTCCGGAGTAGATGAATCCGAAGCACTTTCGCACTTGTTTGACAAACAACTCAACAATTATCCTAGTGTTGTCATCAGTCCATTCAGCAGCCATTGTTGACACTACTCTACAAAACCGGTGTCACTTCTATAGGAAAAGACACTGCAGATTCAGTTAACAGTATACTAGCAGTCCACATTAACCAAATGCATAGCAGTTTCATCTAAGAAGTTCTGGGCTATCACCTTTACCGGTCGGCGACGATGGATTCCGGCTGATGCTCGAGGTCTCCGACGGCCGCCGCTGCTTCAACTTGCTGATGGCACGCGGGCGGAGGTGCACCTAGTGCGGGCGGAGGTGCACCTGGTGCGGGCGTCGGGCGGAGATGTGCGCGGAGGGCGGCGGCCGGAGCTGAGTTTGACGACGTGCCGGCTAGCTGGAGGAGCAGAATCTGGCGGCGGCGGGGAGGACACGTGTGGCGGCGGCTAGGTCACAGCCATGGTCGCCTGTGGATTGGGAAATTTGAGGATAAGGAGAGTGACGACCGGACGAGACATGAGTATACGCAGCCAAACGTTTTCTTCTTTGACTAAGCGGTGGCAGTTCCTTGTAATTACTAGCTGCTCCGCGGTTTGCTGTGCCGTGGAATCCTGGAAGAGGTGCTCCGTGTTTTGTACACTGATTTTGCCCAGCTTCTCACATCTAGCTTCCCGGAATCAGAGTGTTCGGCGCTGCTCCACGAAGAATTTTATGGAATCTGGAAGTTGGTGGATTCCCGAACACGCCCTAAAACAGTTAGCTGGTACGTTGTCTAAATCTGTTCAAACTAAATCTGTTCAATAAAAACTGTTAGCTGGTACGTTCATTGAAATTTAAAGTCACAGATTTGAAATATATATTTTGAAAAATCGAAATCTGTTCAAATTCGAAATTGTGTAAATTTCAAATCTGTTCATATTGAATTCTGTTCAAATTTGAAAATATTTCAAACGAAATATGTTGAATGAAAATTCCCAATCTGTTCAAATTCGATTTTTGTTCTAATTTGAAAATAGTTCAAATTCGAAATATATTGAAATTCAAAATCTATGCAATATTTGAAATCTGTTCTAATCGAAATACATAAAAATTCAAAAATTGTTCAATTTAAAATCTGTTCTAATTTAAAAAAAATCAAATTCAAAATTTGTTCAAATTTAATTTTGTTCAAACTGGAAATTAGTTCAAAGTTAAACTATTCCGAATTAGTTTTTTGTATTTCTGAAAAGGAAAAAACAAAAAAAATAGGGAAATAAAAAAATAAATAGGAAAAGAAAAGATAAAAAAACCGGATGGGAAAAACCACCCAGGAAACCTATTAACAAGAAACCAACATTACCAACAAAAGGAGCCTGAAAAACCGGGCAGAGCCAAAAAAAACAAAACATGGTGTGGTTGCGAATGGGCCGGCCCATTTTGGATTTTAGGGGGAGGAGGGAAGTACGCATCGGGTGATTCCCGCCGCTAAAGGCGTCAAATAGGAATCGCCAGAAGAAAGGGTGGAAGCAAAAAAAGGGCCCACGCATGATTTAGGCTATTACCTTATTTATTTTTCCTGTATCTGTTCTATCCCAAAGAATTTCTACCGGAAACCGTTAATCGAAGCCCGCTTGCCCACTGGCCCATCATTATGCAGGCGCTCCGAGTATGCATTTGGTCTATTTTCTCAAATACTCCCTCCGGTGTGTAATAACTTGAATGATTTAGTATAAATTAGTGCAAAATTATACTAAAATAGCGATACTTTTATGAAGTAGAGAAAGTAGCAAGATAGATATGTGATTTGTAGTTCTGATCTTGAGGACGAATTTTTTTGAGGTCGAGCGAAGTCTAAATCATAAAAAGATTGATGCCAAATCACAGAAATCTACAATTAAATTGTACCTTTTCACTTTGATGCCCCTTCCTCTATTTGGCTTCCACCTCCTCCACTCTCCATTTGGCCTCCTAGTAGACCCATTTTGCAAGAACTTCACGATACAGATTCCATTTTTTCTAGGTTGCTCTCCACATATGCCATGTGGTGATATAGATTCCATTTGGCCTCCCATACCCGACACTATTGATTGAAGGGAGTAGGTTTTTAGAGGAGCATTTGTTGGCGGCTATTGATACGTCCAAAACGTATCTACTTTCCCGAACACTTTTGCTATTGTTTCTTCTCTAATTTATGTGTTTTGAATACAACTAACACGAACTCACGCTGTTTTCAGCAGAATTGCTCTGGTGTCTCGTTTTTGTGCAGAAATCCAACTTTCAGGAAAAATCCTGGAAAATATTGCGAAAATTCTATTTTGCCAGAAGACCCACGGAGCCAGAAGGAGAGACGAAGGGGGGCTGTGGCCTGGGCTCACCACCAGGGGGCGCGGCCCAGCCCTGGCCGCGCCCACCTGTGGTGAGGCCGCCTCGGCCGTCGCCTCGACCCCTCCTTCCACCTACATATACCCTCTAACCTGAAAGGAGCGGGGGTTCGACGTTTTTCTCAGATAGACTTCCGCTACGCCGCCGCCATCAGAAACCGCGATTCAGAACCAGAAACTCCGTTCTGGCACCCTGCCGGGACGGGGATTTAGAGGAGATCTTCATCACCATCATCACCGACGTCTCCCCATCAACCATCCATGACTCCCCCATCCATGTGTGAGTAATTCCCGCTGTAGGCGAAGGGGATGGTAGGGATTGGATGAGATTATTCATGTAATTTGCTATGAGATTGTTAGGGCATAGTGCCTAGTATCTTTTATTAGTGCTTATGACATTGTTGCAACTTGTTGTGCTTAATGCTTGTCACTTTGTGTAACGCCCCAAAACCGCCACCTTGCGTATCGTAGCGATCACGCCACAACACGCACGGTGTCGCTTTGGAAACGCCCACCAGGCATAATGTGCACATCGAAACATACACATTATGCGGGTGGAATCGAGTAGCAACAGTTACACAAGTTCACGATGGAACCCACAAAGAATATATAATATAACTGCAAAGACTCCACGAGTCAAAATATCCAAATATACATACAAAGATCCAAATCATACATAAAGCAAATAGCATCCGAGTACGGACAAGAATACAAATGGGCCTAAGAGGCCTGAAGATAAACGATGGCGTCCATAACCCTGCCCAGGCCAAGCCGGAAGGGTAACCTTGCTAACGTCGTCGCTCCCATACCTGTGAACAGCGTCGGGCCAATGGTTGCCGAACAAGAAGGGAGAAAGAGAAAAGGAAAAAAAACGAGGGTAAGTACCGAGGCACGTACTCGCGAGACTGGAATTCAGCTGTGCTCGCCTACAGGCTATATGGTGGACTTAGCGGCAACAAAAGAATCTTGCTATAGAGACACACTACACCTTCCGTCTAAATAGAGTAAGATAAGAGAGCGCATAAAAGAACCAACTAGAAACTAGCACCAAACATAACCCAGCCGATACATTGCCCCTTCGCACCCAATGAAGAAGCAATTGCAAAGGCACTCACACGGTTGACAAATTTTATTAGCAGGTTATTGTTGCAGTTGTGCTAACTTACTACACAAGTTTATTTGTATTGAAACAACAGGTGCAAGTTATTCTATGATCGAGTAGTACAGCTCCAAGTCGTCCATAACCGCGGACACGGCTTTTCGAAAAGATTTAACCCTGCAGGGGTGCCCAAATGTACCCAAACGCACGATCAATCCTTTGGCAAATCTCGCGCCCTTAATAAAAACGGGTGCGCCATCAGGATAGTCACGACTCGCACTCTCCTTCACTACAAACAAGTCCAGGAAGCCACCTAACTAAGTTTAACCCGTATCGAGAGTCCGGCCGATTCTCCGAACGGACTTAGCTGTTTGCGCCGGCGCTGCATAATGGGCTGGAACCTCGCTCTGGGGAGGGTGCCCACCTGCAGTCGTCCCGCACCTACACGAGCGTGCAGAAACAAAGGGGTTACAAGGCACTCTGGGGCTTCCCCCAAATAAAATAGGACCATAAGATACAAGCTGCACGCTCGACAAGAAACAAATGGAAAACCTCAAACTAGTTGTGGCCACTGGACAAGTATGTAGATTCCGGCAGTGTCAAGGGGAGGCCCAGAAGCGTACCCACGTATGGTTAGAGCGCTCAGTCTCAGAACAGTTCATGCGATCTCGGGGTCCTAGGGGACACAAGTGAGCCGTCGGAAAACGGGCAAAATGACTCACCGATGCCTCTGCTTAATTCAATTTTAATCATTAACATTAAAGTAAGCCATGAGTATCTCCAACAACATGTATCCATAAAGTAGAGCATATGATAACTTTCCCAACCCAATAAGATAAAACAAGTCGAACAACCTAAAGATGCCTACGACTCGCAGAGCCAACTCAAACAACAAGCACATGGTTAATAGGAAGTAAGGAAGGTTCTATGGCTTTGCTCTGGATAAACAGGTGGATAGGACACGTGACTCGAACAAAAGCATCGTGACACAAGGCTAGAATATAGAGCTAGCGAGAGCAAAAGTATTAAATGGGTAGAGAGAAAAGGGCTCGCCTAAAAAGATGGTCGAAGAACTTCCGAAGAACTTGTCGTTGCTCACATCACCACGAAGCGTCCTATCCGGGAAGAAGCAAATCGCTACAACAAACAACGAATGCAACACTTACTACTACGGAGAAAGAATCGGCATGCTCATGTGAAGCATGCATGACATGGCAATTATGATGCAATGCAACTTATCCAAATTAAACGGAATTGAAATTCCGACACACAAATATTTGGTTCAAGTTGTTTTACTACACCACAAATTGATTATTTATTAGCATGGCAAAACAAGGTATAGGTGAGCTAAACAAAATTAAATGAAGTGGGAAACCCATATTTGGCAATCTCCAATTTCTCCATATGTTATTAAAGGTGCGATGCAAACTAACAAGTGACTATATGATGCAAGATGCAAACAGGTATATGGATGACATATTCAGATTCTACACATTTTTCCGATCAAATTTCATATAAAATACATTTTATTTCGAGTTACGGTTTGCAAAATATAATTTATGCAAGATTCAAATACTTGCAGCAATTTCCGGAAAAAAAACAGAGAAATATGTGAGATTTTTCTCACCCAGCGAAAAGGGAGCCTCGGAGACTGACGTACGGGACCTGGAAGCTGATGGGGACTTGACTGGATAGAGATTGCTGCGCTGGCGCCTGAGGATACCGACGAAAGGGGCCCGGCTGTCAGCGCTCAGGGAGAACGCAAAAAGATTGGACTTTTGTCCAGCCCTGGAATCGAACTACGGATCTCCTGCATGTTTCGAAGGAACAGACCAGTTGAGCTACTAATTGGATTGGTACATAGAAGGAAACCGTACTTTATATTGGGATGGAGACGATGTTGTTTCTAACAAAACTGAACCTGAACGAGACACAGAGACGGGAAGCCGGAGACGACCTTTGCGTCGGGGACGGAACGCCTGGCGCTGGGCATGCGCTAGAGGCTGCATGCGCGCGGATCAAGAAGGCCGAGGAATGCTTGAGGAAGCTGGAGGACGCGCTCGTCGGAGGACGCGCTCGTCGGAGGACGCACGTAACCGTGCTGCACAGATGATGCTCGGGACGAGGACTAAGAACGCGATGGAGGCCTTGCAGACGTCAGGGTCGAGCTTGGAGAGACGGAGGTGAAGCAGCGACGTCCGGAGCAGCGCACGCAGTTGCCGGAGCACGGCCGACAGGAAGATGCGCAGAAGAGGAGTACTTGAGCATGACCGGGACTTGCTGAAGAAGCGCCGGGAGATGGCGATCATGGACGAGGGACGACGGCAGCTCGCGAGCTGCAGGTCGCGATAGAATAACTTGGCGGCCGGCGAGGTTGCAGAGCACCGGCGATGCAGACACGTCCAGGACGTCGGAGAGCAGGCGGGCGTGCTCCGGGGAGATAGACGAGGCGGGAACAACTTGCAGGGACCCTTGGCGACGGGGCTTGGCCGTGGCTGTCAGAGGCCGTCGAGGACGAGCGGGCGAAGATCTCGTCGGACGGTGAAGAGACGAAGGCGAGCACGGGCGAAGCAAGGAGGAAGGCGAGCTGCGTGCAGTCCAGGTCAGGCTTGATGATGAGCATGCACAGAAGTACAGAAAATCGCGCCTTGGCTCTGGGACCTGGGAGAAGACGACGACGTACAAAGATGGGACACGCGTCTGTACGAGTTGAGGACGGAAGAAGGTCGGCGTGCTCGGTGGAGGCTTGCAGAGACGATGAAGAAGCCACGGGCAAGCAAGAGAGGGAGGCGGGCGGAGCTTCTCCGGATCTTGGCGACGGTGTGTTGCGGAAGAGAGAGGCAGAGAAGAGTGGCGGCGCACGGACAAGACCAGGGCTAGGGTTGAGGCTAGAAGCACCTGGGGGTTTTTATAGAGAGGGGAAGAAGAGGACAGCCGTCCCATCACGCACAGGGGAGACGTGGACATGTTCGATGCCCTGCCGTACAAGCTAGGAAGAAGACCAAAGAAGGGAAGGGTTCCATGGGCTGCTCGTGTAGGTGGTTAAATGGAATGAACTGGGCCGCCGGTGATTTGGACCAAAAAGGCAAGGAGGCATGGGAGGCTGCGGCCTTTCATTTTCTGGAATTTACAAGAAGATACAAAGGACGAAAGAAAGAATAGAGAGGAAAAGGGAATACTTGAATACAGGTTTCAAACAACATTTTCAAAGTTTGATTTGTTTCTCAAAAACAATTATTAAAGTTTTGCAAACATTATAGTTTTTTTTTTAATTTAAAATAAGAAAATAAGAAGAGGGTTTCTTATGAAACCATACAAGCAAAAATAAAAATAAAGTTTGTAGAAAATAAATTTTGGGTTTCATAAAAGCATGCAAGGTTATAGATGCATGAGGATGCACAATGTCACGATGACAAAAAATAAAATAACAAACAAATATTTAATAGGGGTATTTTTTCCGGGTCGTTACACTTTGGGCCCGAGTGTCATGATTTTAGATCTGAACTTGTTATTGTTTTATGATGACACTTGTTATTTATGGTCTTACCTATAAGTTGTATACACATATTGTTGTCCGGAACCCGAGGCCCCAAAGTGACAGAAATTGGAATAACCGGAGGGGATGGCTATGATGTGAGGATCACATGTGTTCACCAAGTGCTAATGCTTTGCTCCGGTACTTTATTAAAAGGAGTACCTTAATTACCAGTAGTTTCTCTTGAGGCCCTGCTGCAACAGGCTGGTAGGACAAAATATTTCGTGCAAGTTTCTCATTGCGAGCACGTATGATTATATACGGAACACATGCCTATGATTGTTAGTACTAGGATGCTTTATATTATTTATCTGCAATTGCCCATGTCTCACTGATTTCATGAATTATCTTATCCATGCAACGCCCGTACATCCATCTATATGCCTACAGTATTTTATCCTACTATTTACTATTGCTACTATTACCGCTTTTATTTTACTATTGCTATTACTGTTTCACTACTATCACCACTATAAAACTGTTGCTACAGATAACCGCTGCGAGCAAGTCTGTTTCCAGGTGCAGCTGAATTGACAACTCATCTGTTAAGGCTTATAAATATCCTTTGGCTCCCCTTATGTCAAATCAATAAATTTGGGTTTTACTTCCCTCGAAGACTGTTGTGATGCCCTATACTTGTGGGTCATCAAGACTATTTTCTGGTGCCGTTGCCGGGGAGCATATCTTTATTTGTAAGTTCTCTTGGAATTCATATTGTTCGCTGCAATCCTTTCATCATGGGTAAACCTCGTGATGCAAAAAGTTCCTATATTGCCATCCACTACAAGAAGAGGTGATACGTCTCCAACGTATCCATAATTTTTTATGCTCCATGCTTATTTTTACACCATTTGCTTAGTGTTTCATTACACTTCGTGGCATTTTTATGCATTTTCCGGAACTAACCTGTTAACGAGATGCCACAGTGCCAGTTCTCTGTTTTCTGCTGTTTTTGTGTTTCAGAAAAGTTACACAGGAAATATTCTCGGAATTGGACGAAACAAAAGCCAGACGTCCAGATATTTACCGGAGCTTCCAGAGAACCGAAGAGGAGACGGAGAGGGGCCACAGGGCGCCCACACCACAGGGCGGCGCGGCCTAGGGCTGGCCCACGCCCCTGGTGGTGAGGCCACCCTGGCCCACTTCTGACGACGCCCCTTCGCCTATAAAGACCCCCCGATGGGAAAAACCTAAACACCTGATCACTTTTCCAGAATACATCGCGATCCGCCGCCGCCGTCGACCCAAAGATCGGGAGGGTCCAGAAGCTCTTCCCGGCACCCTGCCAGAGAGGGGAATCGCCACTGAAGGTCTTCTTCATCGCCATGCTTGCCTTCGGAGCGATGAGTGAGTAGTCTACCTTGGACTATGGGTCCATAGCAGTAGCTAGTTGGTTGTCTCCTCCACCATGTGCTTCATGTTTAGATCTCATGAGCTGCCCTACATGATTGAGATGACCGTTATGTAATTCTACATATTGTGTTTGTTGGGATCCGATGAATATTGGTGTTATGATTGAGTTGATGTACTAAATTTTATCTTATGTTATCTCTATGTTGTTTATGATCTTGCATGCTCTCCGTTGTTAGTTGCTATGTTGGCCGAGTAGTTGCTAGTGACTCCAAGAGGGGGTATTTATACTCGATATTGGGTTCGTGCCTCTATTTAATCTGGGGGAGTGACAGAAACCTCTAAGGTTGTAGATGTGATGTTGCTATTAGGGGGAAAACAACATTCATATGCTCAAGCGCGTATGCTTTGTTTACATTACACACTTTGCTTAATGCAATTATCTGTTGTTCGCAACTTAATACTTGTGGAGTTCTCAGATTGATTCGCCACAAGTGGATTATTAGTCATGGATGCTGTTGGATGGCGGTCTATGTATCTTGTTGTAATGCCCAGAGTAAATCTCATAGTGATCCTCTCGACATATCACGTTGTCTTTATTCTATCAATTGCCCAACTGTAATTTGTTTACCCAGCATGTGTTATTTTATCTTATGGAGAGACACCACTAGTGAACTGTGGACTGCGGTCCTATTTCCTTTATATTGCTATCACCTGTTTACTTTACTCGCACTGTTTACTTTACTCGCATATTACTATTGCTTTCCACTCGATATGCTCATACCCTTTATTTCAAGCAAACCAGTGAGATTGACAACCTCATCGTAAGTTGGGAACAAAGTATTTGGTTGTGTTGTGTGCAGGTTCCACGTTGCCGCTCGCAAAGCAAATCTCGGACGAGGCGCCCTATAAATTATCCGGAGCTGTCGCAAAGCTAGCGGGCATCACTTTCAGTCGTATTGGCTTTTTCCTACTGGATTGACTACCTTGGTTTCATAACTGAGGGAAAACTTGCTGCTATATTCATCAAACCTTCTCTTGGGGTTTCCAACTGGTCGGTCATTTACTACACATTCCCACATCAACTTGGCAACAGAAGTTTTCTGTCGCCGTTGCCGGGGATTGAAGAAGAAGCTCCCACATCATCATCACCGCGCCATCAACAAGTTTTCTGGTGCCGTTGTCGGGGATTGAAGAAGGAGCTCCCACATCATCATCACCGCGCCATCAACAAGTTTTCTGGCGCCGTTGCCGGGGAAAAAGAAGACTTCTGCAAGGGGAGTTTCGCACGCACATCCTTTACTTTGTTTTAAGTTTTGCTTTACTTTATTTTTACTTGCTTCATTTTATCAAAAACACACAAAAAATAGTATCCTTTGTAGTTGTTTTTACTTGTCTGCTTTTAGTTTTGCTAGAATGGCTACTCCTGAAAACACCAAGTTGTGTGACTTTACTAGCACGAATAATAGTGATTTTATTTGCACTCCTATCGCGCCACCTGCTCCTGCTGCAAATTTTTATGAGATTAAGCCTGCTTTGTTGAACCTTGTTATGAAAGAGCAATTTTCTGGTGCTAGTACTGATGACGCTGCAGCTCATCTCAACAATTTTGTTGAGCTATGTGAGATGTAGAAATATAAGGATGTAGAAAGTGATATTATTAAGCTTAAGTTGTTTCCTTTTTCTTTAAGAGGAAAAGCTAAGGATTGGTTGCTGTCTTTGCCTAAAAATAGTATTGATTCATGGGCTAAGTGTAAGGATGCTTTTATTGGTAGATACTATCCTCCTGCTAAGATTATAGCTTTACGTAGCAATATTATAAAGTTTAGTCAGTTTGATAATGAACATGTTGCTCAAGCTTGGGAAAGAATGAAATCTATGATAAAGAATTGTCCCACTCATGGACTGACTACTTGGATGATTGTCCAAACTTTTTATGCAGGACTGAATTTTTCTTCAAGGAACCCACTTGATTCAGCTGCTGGAGGCACTTTTATATCCCTTACCTTGGGCGCCGCAACCAAGCTTCTCGACAATATGATGGTAAATTACTCTGAATGGCACACCGAGAGAGCTCCACAAGGTAAGAAGGTAAATTCTGTTGAGGAAACCTCTTCCTTAAGTGATAAGATTGATGCTATTATGCTTATGTTTTCTAATGATAGGACTCATGTTGATCCTAATAATGTTCCTTTGGCCTCTTTGGTTGCTCAAGAAGAGCATGTTGATGTAAACTTCATTAGAAATAATAATTTCAACAACAATGCTTATAGGAATAATTTTGCTAGTAACAATTATAGGCTGTTTTCTTCTAATGGTGATAATAGCTATCTCGGTAGACCTAAAATGCCTAGTGAAGAAAGAATTTTTGAACTTGAAAAGGCTACCAAGAATTTTATGCAGGCGCAATATGAGCAGAACAAGGCTTTCACCAAGACTATGGAGGAGCAATCAGCTCTGTTGAGGACTATTAGTCATCAACTTGAAAATTTAAACAAGGCTATTCCTGAGTTGCAAGCTAAGGTTTCCAAAGCTGAAACTGATATTTCATTTTTGTCTAATGCGTAATCTTCTTTGGTTAATAGAATGTCCGCAAAGTCTGATCCTTTTGCCACTTCTAATGCCATCCAAGTTAGAATTGATGAAAATGTTAGGATGCTAGCAGAATTGCATGACAGGTGGGAAAGAGAAGATGAGATGGCTAGAAAGATGAAGACCGTTTCTTCGAACTGTAGGTGCCATCATTGATATGAGGGAAGGCACCATCAAATATCAATTTCCACTCAAGAAAGGTATGAAACACTTCCCTAGAAAGAGAAATAAATTACTTTTTGACTCTATTCTTAGAGCAAATTATGATCTTGATGCTTCATCGCTTGATATTACTTGATTCGCACTTTCTGCGCCTAGCTCAAAGACGTTAAAGAAAAACACTCTTGGGAGATAACCCAATATTTTTACATTCAGTTCTTTTTCTTTTATTTAAGTCTTGGAAGTTATTACTACTGTAATAACCTCTCCTTATCCTTTTTATTTCGTTTTTGTGCCAAGAGAAGCCTCTAATTTGAGTGAGGTAAGATTTGGGGATATTGCTGTCCTAAAACAGTTTTCAGTGCTGCACCGTAAAAATTCGTGAAAAATCTCTGTATATCTTTTGGACCTGCGATTTCTTGTGCATATGCCCCAGCTTATATCCAAACTTTTATTAGTTGAACACTTTTTGATTTGAGCAACATAAAAGCCTCTAAAAATTCGACCTTTATCAGCTGTTCTGTTTTGACAGATTTCTGCCAATATTTGTGTTTGCCGCTTTATCGCTTTCTTTTTTAAGTTCTTTTGATCACGGAACTTTTGGGGAAGTTGCTACAGTAGTATATGCTTTATATGTGATGGTTTTGAGTTGAAACCTGAAGCAAAAAGGGTTGATTCAATGTTATGCTTACACTAATGTTGCTAATAGATTTGTGTTTAGTTTTGTATGAAGGAAGTTTTCAAGTGTAGGGATTGGAGAATGATGAGATGAGTTGAAGAATGGACAAAAGCTCAAGCTTGGGGATGCCCATGTCACCCCAAGAAATATCCAAAAAGTACAAGCGTCAAAGCTTGGGGATGCCCCCGAGGCACCCCTTCTTCATCGGCAAAAAATCAGGTCACCTTTCAACGCACTATATTTTTATTGCTTCATGCATTATGCGTTTTTCTTGGAGCGTCAGTTGTTTTTAGTTTTCAGTTTTGTTTTGTTTGCTGCAATAAATGGTTGGACCCCAACAAATTTCTTTTGGAGAAGTTGACTTGCTTTTCATTTGCCAAGAACACTCGTTGAACGATAAGAGTGAAAAACGGACTTGATCGAGTGTTCTTATTTTTCTAGAACTACATTTAGCTTTCAATTTTCGCCTTGATTTGTATTCATATCTTGTTATATCTTTTCATCAAGGTGTGTTTTGACCTCTGATCCATGTTGGTTTTCATCAAAAGAGTTGTTTATAAAAAGTTCGAATGGTGTTGGAAAAAAGAAAAAGCTTTATGCAAAAAAGTGGTACAAGAAGGAGCTTGTGTAGACTGCGGCCTAGGCTTTTGCATGTCGTGCTTGATGTATTTTTGATAGTATGCTTAGTGGTTTTTCTGTAGCATGACTTGTCTCAAATGACTGAGATTGCTTAATGAGCCTTTGAAAAAATCATGCCTTGTTTTAATTATTTGAAAGCATTATTTTGGTTTTCTCCTTTGATGCTTTATCTGGGTTGACTTGGCGCATGCTCACACATGTTTGACTCATACAAAGTCACCATTGCCTCTATGATCATTTAGTTTTTGACTTTTGATGCCATCTTATGCTTCTTTTAATGTCGCTTTGTCGCTATGCATGATTATGGCCGTTATTGCTCTCTTAGTTGGTCGCTTCCAGTCTTTTGCTAGCCTTCATTTTGTACTGAGTATGAGCTCTACTCGTGCATCCAACTCC
The DNA here is from genome assembly GCA_007115705.1 of Dactylis glomerata. Classification (NCBI taxonomy): domain Eukaryota; kingdom Viridiplantae; phylum Streptophyta; class Magnoliopsida; order Poales; family Poaceae; genus Dactylis; species Dactylis glomerata. The sequence goes on from QXEO01000549.1 coordinate 3,380,552, forward strand.
TAAAAACCAAGTTGTTCCAAAGTGTCCACCATACATACCTATTAGCAATTTGCTATTCCAAGTACATTTGACTTGCTTTTATCTATCCTTCAAATTAAACTCTTTTTGGTGTTATGCGAAAATTGGTCAGTAAAGCTCTCACGAACCTGATGGCACACTTTACTTTTCTCGTTTTAAAATTTTGACATTGTGGCTCTCTTATGTTGAGTTGTTATGCTTGCAAGTTGTAAGTTGGAAATTAGCCCAGCCATGCCGTCATGGGGCAAGCTTTCAACATTGCACTTTCTTTCATTTGAGTTGATATCGTGATCTTTTGTTTATGGATACTCGCGATGTGAAATAAGTTAGGAATCTTGCGGGATCATGAAGTTTTTATATGTGTTAGGGAAATGTCTGGACCGCTAATCTAAGCCATGTATAATTCATGGTGGAAATTTACAGCATGCCCATAGTGAACATTCGACGACGCATCTCACAATAAAAAGCTATACCAATGGTAAATAAAAGAGATGTCGAGGTGTTCATTGTCTGTTTGTCCTGTCATTTTGATGTGGGCTTGTTCCATGTCATCGGGCAGGAGGTACCCCGTTGGCGGTTCTCGATGATACACATATATTTACAATGACAAGAGCTTGCTTGGGACTCTAAGTCGAGTAGCATGAGGTTTGGGTATTCGTATTTCACGGGACACGAGGTTTTCAACTTATGATTTGTCAAGCATATGCAGCATAATTGTATTCGCATTAACTTTAACCATTCAAGATGCTTATGATGGGGGCAATGAGAGCTCAAAGCCGGTAAGTACCATAATTTTTGAAGGTTTATAAAACTTGTAATCACTGCTTCCCTCCGCGAAGGGCCTTTCTTTTACTTTTATGTTGAGTCACCACCTTCTATCTTTATGCACCGTTAAGAGAGCGTAGTTGTCATTCCGAGTATAATGTGCATTGTCCCAAAGTTTTCATTGATTGATTCATATTGTTGGTTTCACTTGTTCTTAGATTATTTGTATCTAGTCGCCCTCTTAAACTTGAAGGTGTCCTATGCATTTATGTTTTGCTCTCTCATGAAGGACAAGCTGAAAACCATTTGTATGTTTTTCCTTATGATTTGAACACACGTTTGACTTCCATTGTTTCATTTTCATGATCTTTCATTTGTATTCTTTTCATGTTATAACATGGTTGCTAAGTTGCTTCTATCAAGATTATATCTTTCATGCCCATGTTTTAAGTTCTTTTGATCCCAGCGCACAACGCTTACATATTTGATCAAGATTGTGTAGGTGCATGTCACCTCAAAAATTATTTCTTTTGTTATCACTTACCTACTCGAGGACGAGCAGGAGTTAAGCTTGGGGATGCTGATACGTCTCCAACGTATCCATAATTTTTGATGCTCCATGCTTGTTTTTACACCATTTGCTTAGTGTTTCGTTACACTTCGTGGTATTTTTATGCATTTTCCGGAACTAACCTATTAACGAGATGCCACAGTGCCAGTTCCCTGTTTTATGTTGTTTTTGTGTTTCAGAAAAGTTACACAGGAAATATTCTCGGAATTGGACAAAACAAAAGCCAGACGTCCAAATATTTACCAGAGCTTTCAGAGAACCGAAGAGGAGACGGAGAGGGGCCACAGGGCGCCCACACCACAGGGCGGCGCGGCCTAGGGCTGGCCCACGCCCCTGGTGGTGAGGCCACCCTGGCCCACTTCTGACGACGCCCCTTCGCCTATAAAGACCCCCCGATGGGAAAAACCTAAACACCTGATCACTTTTCCAGAATACATCGCGATCCGCCGCCGCCGTTGACCCGAAGATCGGGAGGGTCCAGAAGCTCTTCCCGGCACCCTACCGGAGAGGGGAATCGCCACCGGAGGTCTTCTTCATCGCCATGCTTGCCTCCGGAGCGATGAGTGAGTAGTCTACCTTGGACTATGGGTTCATAGCAGTAGCTAGTTGGTTGTCTTCTCCACCATGTGCTTCATGTTTAGATCTCGTGAGCTGCCTTACATGATCGAGATCACCGTTATGTAATTCTACATGTTCTGTTTGTTGGGATCCGATGAATATTGGTGTTATGATTGAGTTGATGTACTGAATTTTGTCTTATGTTATCTCTATGTTGTTTATGATCTTGCATGCTCTCCGTTGTTAGTAGCTATCTTGGCCGAGTAGTTGCTAGTGACTCCAAGAGGGGGTATTTATGCTCGATAGTGGGTTCATGCCTCTATTTAATCTGGGGGAGTGACAGAAACCTCTAAGGTTGTAGATGTGTTGTTGCTACTAGGGGAAAACAACATTCATATGCTCAAGGGCGTATGCTTTGTTTACATTACACACTTTGCTTAATGCAATTATCTGTTGTTCGCAACTTAATACTTGTGGAGTTCTCGGATTGATTCGCCACAAGTGGATTATTAGTCATAGATGCAGTTGGATGGCGGTCTATGTATCTTGTTGTAATGCCCAGAGTAAATCTCATAGTGATCCTCTCGACATATCACATTGTCTTTATTCTATCAATTGCCCAACTGTAATTTGTTTACCCAGCATGTGTTATTTTATCTTATGGAGAGACACCACTAGTGAACTGTGGACCCCGGTCCTATTTCCTTTATATTGCTATCACCTGTTTACTTTACTCGCACTATTTACTTTACTCGCATATTACTATTGCTTTCCACTCGATACGCTCATACCCTTTGTTTCAAGCAAACCGGTGAGATTGACAACCTCATCATAAGTTGGGAACAAAGTATTTGGTTGTGTTGTGTGCAGGTTCCACGTTGCCGCTCGCAAAGCAAAGCTCGGACGAGGCACCCTATAAATTGTCCGAAGCTGTCGCAAAGCTAGCGGGCATCACCTTCAGTCGTATTGGCTTTTTCCTACTGGATTGACTACCTTGGTTTCATAACTGAGGGAAAACTTGCTGCTATATTCATCAAACCTTCTCTTGGGGTTTCCAACTGGTCGGTCATTTACTACACATTCCCACGTCAACTTGGCAACAGAATTTTTATGTCGCCGTTGCCGGGGATTGAAGAAGAAGCTCCCACATCATCATCACCGCACCATCAACAAGAGGTACGACTTTGAACACCTCTGTTGCTCTTGATTCACCATCTGTTATGAGTAAGTTGCTTACACCACCACACGCACACGCTACTGCTACTACTTCTGCTGAGCTTGAAAATGCCACTGATAATTTAGATGATGCTTCTACTGTGCTTGATGAGAGTGGTTCGCTAGGTTCCTTTTTAGATGCTACAATTGCTAGAGCTAAGATGGGAAACACCACTGTTACACCTGTTAGTTCACCTGAGTCTAGGGAATGTCCTAGTGATGATTTTGATGATGCTTATATTGAGGTTGACGATGATTTTATTGCTGAAGCTCGTGCTACTCGTGATGCTAAAGAACATAAGAAACTTCTAGCGAGACGTGCTGTTAGATATAAATTGTCTCCTGGTCCTAAGTTTGCTGCTTCTTTCATAAATATTAGAGACAAGGATTATGATTTCTCTTTAGATTTATCTTACATATCTATTGTTGAGAAAGAGCCTTTTTGTGGTACTGAGAATAAAAGTGCTATGGAGCACATGAATGAGCTTTCTACTTTGAGTAATTTGTTTTCTGATGATATTAAGCTTCGCACTTACTTTGTTGCTAAGATTTTTCCTTTCTCGTTGAAAGATGCAGCTAAAACTTGGTTTAATAGCTTGTATCCTGGATCTATTCATAGTCCTATTGCTTTGGTTAATGCTTTCTTTCAGAAATATTTTCCTGCTAGTGCTCAACATGCTGCTGTGCAGAAAATCTTTGACTTTGAACAAGGAAAAGGAGAGATATTGCCTGAATCTTGGACAAGGTTTTGTTCTTTAATTAGAGTTTTGCCTAAAGAGCCATTGCCTAAAAATGAACTCCTTGGTATATTTTATAATGGACTAACTGATGAATCTAAGTCATATCTGGATAGTTGTGCTGGTTGTGTTTTCAGGGAAAGAACTCCGGCTAAAGCTGAAGAATTAATGGCTAAAATAAACCAGAATCATGATGATTGGACTCTAGTTGAGCCAACACCATCACCAACACCTGCGCCGGTCCCAGAGCCGACACCGAAGAAGAGAGGAATGATTGAATTAAATGATGAAGTTATGAGGGAAGCTAAGAAATCTCTTAAGGAGAAAGGTATTAAGGTCGAAGATGTGAAGAATTTACCTCCTATAGAAGAATTATGTAAGCCAATCCCTAACTCATCTACTATTGAGGTACATTCTCTCCAACGCTTTGATGATAGAGATATTCCTTACTCTAAACCTCCTGATCAATGCTTAGATTAATTAGATAATTTTATTGTTAAGCAAGATAATTTTAATAGAATGGTGCAGAATCATTTGTTGGAAAATTCTAGAGCTATTAAGAAGTTGCAGGATATTCTGGAGAGAACCTCCAATGATGTGAAGATACTTTTTAAACATTTTCAAATGGTTCAGACTCAAATTAATCATCTTACCAAGGTGCAAAAACATTTGCTAGTTAATGCCGCAAGAGAAAAACAAGCGTGTGAAATACGCACAAGAGGAGGTGCTACCACTCAAGACCCCTTATATCCTGAAGGACATCCTAAGAGGATCGAGCAAGATTCTCAACGCACTTCAAGAGATAATATTCCTTCCAAGAAGAAGAAAAAGAAGCATAAAACAACTGCAGAATCCTCTAAAGCAGGTAAAGATCCAAATAGTGTTTCTATTTCTGATACTGAAACTGAACCAGGAGATGCTTCCGATAAAGAGGAAGTGAAGAGGAACCAGAAAAGATTGATAAGAATGCAAAGTACACCAAAGAAGACTTCATTGCCAACAAGCATGGTAAAGAGAGAGAACCTTGGGTACAGAAACCAATGCCTTTTCCTGGTAAGAAACACAAGTCCAAGTAAGAAGAACACTACAACAGGTTTTGTGAATGGATGAAACCTTTATTTCTGCAAATTCCTTTGACTGATGCTATTAGAATGCCTCCTTATGCAAAGTATATGAAAGATATTGTTACTAATAAAAGAAAGATTCCTAATGAGGAAATGTCCACTCTACTTGCTAATTATTCTTTTGATGGTAAAGTTCCGGAGAAGCTTGGAGATCCAGGTATACCAACTATTCCTTGCTCCATTAAAAATAACTATGTTAGAACTGCTTTATGTGATTTGGGAGCCGGAGTTAGTGTCATGCATTTTTCTCTTTATAAAAGATTTGATCTAGAAAAATTGGTATCGACTGATATATCTTTGCAGATGGCTGATAAGTCTACTACTATTCCTATTGGTATATGTGAAAATGTTCCTGTTCAAGTTGCTAACAGTTGTTTGATATTAACTGACTTTGTTGTGTTGGAAATGCCTGAAGATGATAATATGTCTATTATTCTTGGAAGATCTTTTCTAAACACTGCAAGTGCTGTTATTAATTGCAATCAAGGAAAAGTAACTTTTAATGTCAATGACAAAGAGTACACGGTCTATTTTCCTAAGAAGATTGATAGAAAGAACGCTCTAAATTCAATCAAGAATGTTGAGACCATCAGAGTTGGTCAAATTATTTGTTCAGAGCGAAAGCCCAAGGAAGAATATAAAATTGTTATGATTGGGACTATGCCTATCAAGGTCGAGGTAACATAAGCATATAGTGAAAAATGCAAAGTTTTTCCTCATAAAAAGTTAGTTTGGTAAGAAAACTTGATCAGCCTTGTTAACAAAGTGATTTTATATGAACGAAACTTCGTTTTCACCGCATTTACTTTACCTCACTCATATTTACTTGTTCATTTATTTTTGTTCCCTCTGTTTAGTTTCATATTAGAATATCTTAGAGCTGCTGCATACTTGGTTTTGATTTTCTTTCTATCGCTCCACTGTCGTTTTCTTGAGTTTTAGTCTGTTGTCAATTTCTGAAAAATCCTCGAAAATAAAGTTTCTCGAAAAATTCTTGAAAAATCTTTTTAAATTTTTATGTCAAAAATGGGGCAGAGAGGCACCTGGGAGACCTCAGGGGGACCTGCCATGCCACCTCACCACCAGGGGGCGCGGCCCAGCTCTGGCCGCGCCCACCTATGGTGAAGGGGCCCCCCTGGCCTCTCACTTATCTCTTCCTCCCCAGCTCTTTCTCTCTCCCGAAAACAACGACACACCTGCTCAAACTTGTGTTCTTGCTGCTCTTCATCTCGATTTTTCGATCTCCTTGCTCAGCCCATCATTGTTGCTGAGATTTGGAGCATTTGTTCTCCGGTATGTGACTCCTCCGATTGTCCAAGTAGAATTTTGTTTAGTGAAGTATTTCTTGAGTATTTTAGCTCTATAGGTGACAGGTGAAATGAGTTTGCATGCTTGTTCTATTGCTTAGAAATGTTATTTTGATGCATGTTAGCCCTCTAGTAACTCCCTATAGTAGGTTCCTACACTTGTTTGTTTCAAAATCATTTTTTATGAGGTTTGTTAAAAATTTCAGAAAAGGGAGATGGACAACTACACCTATGGAGAAGTCTTTGAAAGAGAGGCACCAAGATCATCGAGGCCTTCAAGATCCACTGCTCAATATAGGATATCTTACAATGAAGATCTTATGTCACCAAACCTTGAGGGAGACAATAGAGATGCGCATCCATCCACCTTCCCTTGTGCTAACTTTTTGAGTGATGTAGGGATTCTTGATGATTTCTTGCTCCTTATTAACAGGGTTGGATTGACTGCATACATGACGGATGAGAGTAATCAATATGCTATTCTCACAAAGATTTTCGTTGAAAGCTTTAAATTCACTAACTCTCACTTCAAGCCTTCCATTGCATTTAAGATTTACGATAAGTCTATCACCATGTCTTTGGAGCAATTTTGTGATATTTTAGGTATTCCCATGTTTGGGATGGCAAAGAAGATGCTACGTCAGCCCACTGATTTGTTGGAGCTCTACCGAGGAGTGAACAACGATGATGACCGCACAGCACAGCGTGGCAAGATAAGGAACATTCAACTCCCAGCTATTAGATATTTTACTTACTATCTTGCCACTAACATTCTTGGTAGAGGGAACACTAGCAATATCTCCAATTATCATTTAGCTTTTCTAGCTACCGCTCTTGATGTTAGCAGGAAGTATAACCTCGGTGCTCTTATTGCTCGTCGCCTAGCCGCTAGGGGACCTATTTATGGAGGTATTATTGCTACGCGTATTGTTGCTGCTCTTGAACTTACTATTGCTCCTCATGATATATTGTTGACTCCACAGAGGCTTGATCTTGCTGCCATGAAGCTCCATCATTTTGTTACTGCTAACTCCTGTGCAGGGAAATTAGTTTATAGAATGTTATTTACAGATGGAGAGGAAAGGGAAGTGCCCTTGCCACAGCCTAGTTTGTTCAGTATTGACAAAAGGCCATGGTCGCGCTCGAAGGAGGAATTGGACGAGCAGCTTAGGTTGTTTGGCTTCAATGTCCAGCACGACGTCGTGGACCAAGAGGAAGAGGAGGAGCCGGCCTATCACTACACCACGTACCACACTGGGGCGTCTTCGAGCTCATATCAGGACGAAGGTGCTTCTTCGTCATATTTTGGGGACGCCACTTCATGGCCGAGCTGGGATTGATCTCCACTTAGGCCAAAAGCCTAAGCTTGGGGGGAGGTATGCTGACGATTCACTCATCTACATATCATATTTTGTCGGTCCTTTGTATATCCATGTTTTGTTTTCTTTTCTTTATTGTTCTTGTTCTATTGTTTACTATTCCAAAACACAAAAAGACCAAAAATATTTCCGATTGTTTCTCTTTGTTTGCCTTTTTAGTTTGCTAGCTTTGGTTTGCTTTACTTGCTATTTTCGGTTTAATATTTGAAAAAATTCAAAAATATTTTGCTTTGTTTGCTATTTCCTTCCGTTCTTATTTCAAAATTCGAAAACCCAAAAATATTTGTTATTCTTCTTCGGTTTTGTAAGGTTTGTTGCAGAGTTCAGTCTCCTGTGACTTTATTGGAACTTGGTATTCACTTCATATTATTCAAGCCACACAAGTGAAAGGCAATAATGACGACATATGACAATCCGAGATGTGGTAAGAGGCTGGTATGAACTCTATTTGTTTTCATTTTTGTACATATACTCATCTATGTGGACATGCTTAGTCGGTTCATGTAAGGTATATGTTATCTAATGGATGCTTTATAGTTCTTGCTCTCATATGATTAGTTCCAATTTACTAATAGTTTGTAGCATGTCATATAGACGCTTGCTTGCATTGTTTTATTCGTAATATGGTATGTTATTGTGGTATCCACCTCTGAAAGTTTCATTTGAATCGACTTGGCACATGCTCAAGCATGCATATGACTAAACAAAAAGTCAATTAAGCCTCGATGATTTACTTTGCCTCAGAGTTCTTGTATCATTTTTATGCCTATATTAATTTTGTTTTGTCGCAAGCATGATTATGACAACTATTGCTCTCTCGATTGTCGCTTCCTAGTCTTTTGCTAGCCTTCACTTGTACTGAGAGAGAATACTTCTCGTGCATCAAATCACCAAAAACCAAGTCTACCAAAGAGTCCACTATAAATTCCTATGCATGGTATTTCAAAGCCATTCCAAGTAAATTTTCATGTGCTACCTTTCAAAACTTTCAACTAATTCTCATTTTGTGCCACTGTTTTTAGCTCATGGGGACGTAGTGGCCAGAATTGCTATCTTCCATATTAAATTGAGTACCCCTCGACTAGGCAGCTTCATCTGCTCGTCATTAATTTTGCAAGGGAGCTGGTCAGACCATTATAATCTAATTCTAAAAAAGAAAGAAAAAAGGCACTCCTTCATAGTATGTGAAAGTTGGTGGGCACCCGATGGAATCGGTTAGCCATGGTTTAAGAAAGGAAAAAGGTGGGGAGGAGTGCCAAAGCTTTATAAAAGAGCACCAATGTGCCAAATTTTCAAAGAACTCGGAACCGCTCTCACTTGTTTATTATGGAAGATAGCAAGTCCACATTGCCAGTCGTTGACATGAAACAACCACTTCTCAAAATAAATTTTTATCTCTGTTTTACAAATGAAAAGCTCTAGCACATGTTAAATCACTGCTTCCCTCTGCGAAGAGCCTTTCTTTTACTTTTATGTTGAGTCTTCATCTTCTAACTTTTAAGCACCTTCTTGAGAGCATAGCTGTTATTCTTAGTGTAATGTGCTTGTCCTAGAACACGGTTAATTGTGGTATAACTTTGATGCTTGTATCTTTGATATTTTTTACTTCTAGTCTTCCTTTGGACTTCAGAGGTGCCTCATCATTTATGTTTTGCTCCACAAATAAAGGCAAACGGGATACCACTCTTTCATATCATTTATGAGCATTACAATCTTGCAACTTCTTATGTTTCATGCTGCTTGTTATTAGTATATTGGCACTCTTTCATAGCTTGCTTGACTATGAGGTAACATTAGTAGCATATTTCTTATTATGAATTGCCTGAGTACTTGATCATATAGTTAGTATATATATATCTTATGAAGCAAATGTGTTCGTGAAAGTTTCTTTTATCGCTCTCAGTTGTTAACTGAATTGCTTGAGGACAACCAAATAGCTAAGCTTGGGAGGAGTTGATACGTCCAAAACGTATCTACTTTCCCGAACACTTTTGCTATTGTTTCTCCTCTAATTTATGTGTTTTGAATACAACTAACATGAACTCACGCTATTTTCAGCAGAATTGCTCTGGTGTCTCGTTTTTGTGCAGAAATCTGACTTTTAGGAAAAATCCCATAAAATATTACAAATTTTTTATTTTGCCAGAAGACCCACGAAGCCAGAAGGAGAGATGAAGGGGGGCTGTGGCCTAGGCTCACCACCAGGGCGCGCGGCCCAGCCCTGGCCGCGCCCACCTGTGGTGAGGCCGCCTCGGCCGTCGCCTCGACCCCTCCTTCCGCCTACATATACCCTCTGACCTGAAAGGAGCGGGGGTTCGGCGTTTTTCCCAGATAGACTTTCGCTACGCCGCCGCCATCAGAAACCGCGATTCGGAACCAGAAACTCCGTTCTGGCACCCTGCCGGGAAGGGGATTTGGAGGAGATCTTCATCACCGACGTCTCTCCATCAACCATCCATGACTCCCCCATTCATTTGTGAGTAATTCCCGCTGTACGCGAAGGGGATGGTAGGGATTGGATGAGATTATTAATGTAATTTGCTATGAGATTGTTAGGGCATAGTGCCTAGTATCTTTTATTAGTGCTTATGACATTGTTGCAACTTGTTGTGCTTAATGCTTGTCACTTTGGGCCCGAGTGCCATGATTTCAGATCTGAACTTGTTATTGTTTTATGATGATACTTATTGTTTATGGTCTTACCTACAAGTTGTATACACATATTGTTGTCCGAAACCTGAGGCCCCAAAGTGACAGAAATTGGGATAACCGGAGGGGATGGCTATGATGTGAGGATCACATGTGTTCACCGAGTGCTAATGCTTTGCTCCGGTACTTTATTAAAAGAAGTACCTTAATTACCAGTAGTTTCCCTTGAGGTCCTGCTGCAACAGGCTGGTAGGACAAAAGATATCGTGCATGTTTCTCATTGCGAGCACGTACGACTATATACGGAACACATGCCTATGATCGTTAGTACTAGGATGCTTTATATTATTTATCTGCAATTGCCCATGTCTTACTGATTTTATGAATTATCTTATCCATGCAACGCCCGTACATCCATCCCTATGCCTACAATATTTTATCCTACTGTTTACTATTGCTACTATTACCGCTTTTATTTTACTATTGCTATTACTGTTTCACTACTATCACCACTATAAAACTGTTTCTACTGATAAACCGCTGCGAGCAAGTCTATTTCCAGGTGCAGCTGAATTGACAACTCATCTCCTTTGGCTCCCCTTGTGTCGAATCAATAAATTTGAGTTTTACTTCCCTTAAAAACGGCTGTGATCCCCTATACTTGTGGGTCATCAGCTATGAAAATATGCCCATGGCCATTCCCACACATGTGCAAGCTAGTTCTGTAGATCTCGATCATACATAACTACTCTTATTGTAAAAAATGTAGCGAGTCATCAGTAAACATAAAAGCTAACCTGAAGAAGTAATAAACGATTGTTTTATGTCCTAAAAAAAGCTCAATGGAGAAGTATAATAACATGATTGATTTAATACATATTCATAGTCACACATCACGGCACACCATTAGCAAAGTTGTAGTACCACATCGATGGCGTGCTATATTACAAATTCCTAAGTCACCTATTTTTGCCTGCAACGGAAGAATTCACGAGGAATGTTGAACGGTGAGAAGACTCCCAAAAAGCAGACTTTCACTACCAACCTCCCGGTCACATGCAAACATAACGGCCCCGGGAAATTACACTCCCTTTTCCATTCATCACCATTTACATCACAAAAAATAGAAAAAAATAAATCGTTATTTTTTGGTGTTCGCTAAGACATAATTGGACGGTGTGTGTCGGCAAACATCAAAAAATAATATTGCAAGGAAAAATAGGTGACTTGGGGAAAATAATGCTTCCCTGTCAAAAGAAATCGTGGCGTTGTATCGACCGTCTTAGCCATTTTTAATATGAAATGTGATAGCCACTATTCTAGAAAAAGCATTGTGCCGAGTCACGTGAAAATAAATAAAGAGATCAGGCACACACACAAGAAAACCGTGAACAACGGCTGCGCTTGAGACCTTGTCCGGTAAATGCAGGAGAGGATTTGTCAACGAAGTAAGTATTTACTCCTTTCCCTGTCAAAAGAAATCCCAGTCCAGTACTAGTAGATGATATCCACATCTCACAGCGACGCGACTTGTCACCCATCTCCCTGCCTGCCTGCCTGCCGCACGCAGCTCCCACTCCGCTCCACCGTCCCTGTTTTCCCCAAAACCCCACGCCACCGCCGCCGCCAACCATCCACCACCACCGCTCGCCCCGCTCCCGCTCCCATTCCATCCTCCTCACTCACACACAGCCCGCGAGTCCAGCTCCGCTCCACAGACCAGACGCGAGCAAGCGGCCGGCGCCGTCCGTCGGAGCTGAGCTGGTGGTTTTCTTGGTCCAAAGGCGCGCGGCGGCGCGCGACGGCGGCAGGCACATGGCGGGACGCGGGGCGGTGCGGAGCTGCGTGCAGACGGCGCTCAAGGCGGCCAACTCCCTCGTGGGGCTCGCCGGCATGGCCGTCATCCTCTACGCGCTCTGGATGCTCCGGGCCTGGTCCACGCAGGCCGCCGAGCTACATCGCCATCTCCCCGTCCCCTGGTACGTCCTCCTCCCTCAACAGATCTCTCCTGTAGTCCTGTCGTTTCTCGCGAGAAGCGTCGCAATTTTCTTGCTCCTCCGTCGGTGCTCTCTCGCGCGCTAGATTCGCGGTTCACTGAATTTCCCCCCTTTTGCCTCTCTCGATTTCTGCTGCTAAATCCGCTCGTTCCTCGCTAGGCGCATCTAGCTCTGAGCGAGCTTGCAACTGAAATGTATCCGAGATACTGTTCCATCGGACCACGCGTCATGTTTGGAGGATTTCCGTGCAAGAACGATAGAGATTGGGAAGTGGCGTACGAACCGAAGCGAACCTCCCTTTTCCTGACTGCTGACGGGCAGGATACTCAGCCGCCACCACCGCGGCAAGAATTTCGGTGCAGTGCGAGACGACGCACAGCACAGTGGGGAAAGAAAAAAGCAGTGGACGCTATGCAAGTCCCATTCGGTGGTTACGGTGACCGGCTTTCGCTTTGGAATTCAATTTAGGTGGCGGCTGGGGCGTGGCGTCATGCTGGATCACGATGTGATGCAGCGGATGGTCCGAATGAAAAGGATATTGTGCAGCTGATTGGTGGGAGTGGGGCGGACTAGGCCACTTGTGGTGGACGGATGGATAAAAGGAAGAACAGCGATTGTGCTGAACCATCGCTTTCGCAAACCTACGCACGTCTGTAGTAGTAGTAATCGGTGCTTTTGCTGGCTGCTAAGATGAAAAAGGCGCTGTGCACCGGATGGTTTATTTGTATCATACTTGATGTTGATGCATTCTGAGTGCTGTGCATCTATTTCATTTAAATTGGCGGGTTTTGATTCAAAGAATATCACTTGTTTGTGCAGGTTTATCTACACTCTTCTCGGCCTCGGAATCGTCATGTGCTCGCTCACTTGCTCTGGTCATGTCGCCGCCGAAACCGCCAATGGTCCATGCCTGTCCTGTGTATCCTTGAAACTGTATGATATCTGGAGTTGCATTAGTGTGTTTTAAGTTATGCTGATGAAATTGGCAGCTGCTACTATTTTGTCAGAATTTTCCAGGAAATTCCACATCTACAAACAAAGCTGAAACATTCATTTTCCAGGATATCTCTATTTTTCAAATAAATGACCAATTTACAAAAAAAAGGAAATTGCTAGACCATATCTCTAGTAGACAAGCTCTGTAGTGGAAGTGCTGGCTCCTACTGAAACATCCAAGCTGCAGTTATAAGTTATGTTCTTGGAGCTCTATAACGTGGTGATGTGAACTATTTTGCCTTAACCTGACATGCAGCACATGATTTTCGTATTTTTGCTTGTTATACTGGAAGGTGCGATCACTGCTGATGTGTTTCTGAATAGCAACTGGGAGGAGGTAAAGGACCATTTCAGTTGATATACTTTATTATTTCCCCTTTACCTGCTACTGGATTTGTGATGGTTTTCCAAACCTTCAGGATTTCCCAGATGATCCATCTAGGAAGTTTGCCGAGTTCAAGCAATTTGTGAGATCAAATTTTCAGATATGTGAATGGGTAGGCCTCTCGGTGGTGGCGGCTCAGGTGAGAGATTCTGTGCACTGGAACTCAAATCTTCATACTTTTGTACCTATTACGCTTGCAGCCAAACCACTGTGTAACTATATCCGCTAAAAAGACGTCGTAAATGTAAATCGTTATGCTTGAAATTGAACAACGCTATACGTTATAAAATCTATCGTGCATAGCAGTTCTGCTAAGATAGAATTTGAGGAACTTATAAGCATGGTAGCCGTCTGTAGTAGACATGGATTGCTGATTACTATGTGCAAGTAGGACTTCAGATGATATCATCTAATTACCTTTCACATCCTGGGTTTGAAAAACTGCCACTTTACTCTTCAGAGAGACTAATAAATTTTGTACATAACTGATCATCTCTGTGAAAATCTAAATTATTCGATTACTTGCAGGCGTTATCAATCATTCTGGCAATGGTACTTAGGGCGCTTGGTCCTTACCGTGAAATAGATTATGACAGCGATGACGATCCAGTGCCTGCAAGGCTGCCTCTCCTAAGAAACCAGGCCCAGCATGGTCCAAGCTATGTCGAAACTAACTTACCTCGCAGGAGTGATTCATGGACTCTGCGGATATTAGATAAGGTGAGATGTTTACCAACAAACATTTCTTCCTTCTTTACACCAGTTTTCTGGCAACCTGTACATCATTAATAAAGCCCTGCAATTGTCTTTTTAGGCTAACAAATAAGACTTTCTGACATTACATGGCGAACCCTTCGGAAAGAGCACCAGCGTGTCCCTGAGGGTTACAGCCGACCTGAAGCATAATACTTTTTCTCTGAAGTAGTGAGGATTTATATGACGGCGTGGTACCAAACGGCTATTTTTATGGCCTTTCGACATGCGCAAATATTTGAGTAGCATGTAACTAATCTTACAGCCCCTTGCTCTATGGAAAGAATACTGTAAAAATGTTTCACTGAGAGGTGATGGCTCGATGCCTCGTATTACTGGAGACAAAAAGGGAAACAACATAATTGTTCAATGTCAAGCATTCTCAGTTTCTGTTTATTTTTTCGGAATCTGAGGATTTCTCCTGATTCCTGCTGGAATTGAACTATTATGTGTGAAATTTGTAGGTTTCATTTGGGGCCTTGAAGGTTTTTTTTAGAGGGGCCTTGAATCTTTGAACAATTCATAGTACAAGTTTTTAAACTGCTGTCTGGATTAGCACTGTGTTACCTGGATCTGATTGTGGTACGATGTGCAATTTATTGTAGACCACTCAACTGCTATGTCTGGTCCATCAAATCCAGCCACCATGGTATTAAATCAGTGTACTATGAAGTCTGTAGCAATCGTAGCGTGGTACAAGTATGGTAGTTGTTGCTTAGTCAGTGCGCTTTATCAGCAGTGTACCGTACTTATGTAGTACTACCTCCGTCCCGAAATGTAAGCCTTTTTAAAGAGCTAACTTAGCTCTCTAAAAAGGCTTACATTTTGGGACGGAGGTAATACTACTGAAAACTTGATATGACAATCATCTCTAGTACTACTGAAAACTTGATATGACAATGATCTGTAGATAAGTTTTCCTTACCCTAGCCAGTAATTTTCCACAACATTTTTCTATGGCATCATGAGAAAGACAAGAATAACACCTGAAATTTGACAGGCAGTTATCACACCACAAAGAAAGAAAGGGAGCTAAAGTTTGACTTGCAGCAATGTATTCAGTTGAATCGAGAAATCACATTAGTACTAAAACAGCCACATAAATAAGTGTGTACACTAAAATTCCCACCCAAATTACAAATATGTACAAAGCATGCTGTAGAACACATTGGTTCGACTACCCCTAGACATTTCCATGCAAATTATAAATCTGTACAAGCATTTACAAAACCTGGGCATAACTCTACGACACCTCGGTCAGAGCTTACAAGGTCCCTCTTTAGAGTTCACAAGCTGCTCCATGGTCAGCCACATCCTAGGACGAGGAACATCCTCTGCATGAATGAATAAGCCATGCGTCAACGATCCCAGAAAATGAATTGTGAGCGAGTTCATCATTATCAGCAGCTCAGAGTTATTTTACATGAGAATCATAGGCATCAAAGATTTTATCCAGTGTGACGAGAGGCAGTTTCTCGATGTAGGTGAACAGGCGCCTGATGTTTTCCCTAGTCACCGTCGCCATGTCGACTGCGTCACAATGATCGGTGAGCATCCACAGGTCACCGGAGTTGACTCTTTTGAGGCTGTCACGACAGAAGGGGCAGGATTGAGATCTTGTGCGCCTGCAACCAGGACAAAACATGGTTCAGTTATCGCAACAATATCTTTGTAGCATAGTGCAGTTACAATATAACTGTTCATGTGGCAGACAGAGCTCATCTGTTTGTTCACTGAAGTTACAAATTGACAAGTCTTTTTGTGAAGAACTACCAATTTTTCGATAAGTAGTTTGGTGCATTGTTTCTGCTCATATAGGTGATAAAAGAGTTCCCTATAAATATTCTGTTAATGTGGATATGTGTTTGACAGCAGAGTTTCAAAACTCCACTGCAGCCATTCTGGCAAAAACTAAATATGTCTTATTTTTTACAGTTCAAAATACCAGTAAGGTAACTGCGTGTACGCTATGAACTACCTTCTACATTTTTTGAGAAAATACTAACCTCCAAAGTTTCTAATGTTTAATAACAATAAGTTGTAAGAAGGATCAGCACAAAACGGTAAGCAAATGCAGAGGTTGCGGCATAATTGTAGAGCCTCTCTGTATTATCAGGTATTCAGATACAGTCCATAAATGAGGTGACACTAGGTTAGTGCATAGCCCTATCCCCTTTGAACAAAAAGGCTCCACTGGTGACACTAGCCTACTGTGTGCAGCCCAAACGGGCAAGCAAATGCAGAGGTCGCAGCATATTTGCAGAGCCTCGCTGTATTAACCAGGTACAGTCCATAAAGTAGGTGACACTACCTTACTTAGTGCATTGCCCTTTGTACAAAAACGGTCCAGCCCTTCATAACACCAAGATGAACTATCGGGCAAGCTATCTTTGAAGCTCTCATTAAACATGTTTGCCCTGATTTAACATGACAACAAGATTGTTGTTCACACTGCAGTGAAGGTATAAATTGGCACCGGCTCATGTAATTACCAAGGAGTTATCAGTACTCGTTCTGTTAACGCAGGCGTGTAATGTAAGACCCCCCATTATGATTGACAGAAGTACTTTAGAACTCAACCGCAATCATTCTGGCAGAAGCTAAATGGGTCTTATTTTTACAGCTAAAATCTCATGAAGGTAACTACTGTATTTAACCTGGTGGTGCTCAGTAGCAGCAAATGTCGAGAATGATCAGGCCAAAACTGGCAAAGCAAATACAGAGGGTTGCTGCATATTTTGCGGAACCTCTCTGTATTGATCTGGTACAGTCCATAACTGGTGTGACAACTAGGTTACTTAGTGCACAGCCCTTTGTACAAAAACGCCCCACACTGGTGAGTGGCGACGGGTGAGCACTTAATAACACAGCAAAATGAAGTCTTCAGGAAAGCTACCTTTGAGCTCGCAGTAAGCAAAACTTGCTTTGCTCTGGCTGAACAAATCATGAAACAAAATATGACAGAGTATCCGTGTTTTCTCACCATTGGCGGTAGCAGTTGATGCACATGGCGTGGCTGCAGTTGGGCAGCACGACCTTGCTGTTGAGCTCCATGCAGATCCCGCACTCGTCGTCCAACTCGGCGTCGATCTCCGAGACCGGCCTCTTGCTCTCCTCCGCGTCGTCTCTCTTCCGGTACCTCTGGGAGCAGGCCGCCTTCTGCCGCCGGTCGTCGTCGTCGCTGATGCCGTCGTGCAGTTGCATGAGGGAGGGGAATATCACGGCTGCAGCAGTGGACAATGTGCGTCAGTATCCGATGTCTCCATTTCTCAAGTTCAGACACCCGTGAGCAAACAATCCGCAGTTTACTTCAGCAGTGGAAAAGATAACGAGTATGGGATTTTACCGTAGAATTCCCTGATGCTGGCCTTCCTCTCGTGGGTGGACATGGTGGTGGTTCCATCCACATATACCTGCACGAACAGCCAACCAAAACAGAGGTTCAGGAAGGCTGGATTCCCTGGTAACAGAGTCGCAGGGCAGATACCATCAATCAATTCTGAAATTGAACCACACGGACGCGCACAGAACAGAACCTTATAAATCAAAATCCTGAGGAGTCCTAGCGCGCCGGCGAGGCTGCAGTCGGTCCACTGGACGAGGAAGAGGAGGAAGCTGGCGGCGGGGCTGTAGGACATGCGCATCTGCAGGCAGGCCCCGTCGTAGTCCCTGGAGCAGTCCGACGCCCTGCAGCGAGCGCAGACGACGGCGTAAACAACACGGCACCCTCAGCAGCAGGGGAAGAAATCATCTGGGGAACTGGGGAAGGGGATTTCTCATTCGGGGGAGGAGAGGAGAGGACTCACAGGGTGTTGGCGTGCTGGATGTCGGCCTGGAGCACCTTGAGCGAGTCCCTGAAGGACCGGCGCATGGAGCACGCCGCCGCCACCATCTCTCCGCCGCCGCTGCCGGGCGCGCGCTCCTCCTCACCTAGCGGCCGCCACCACCACCATCGAGCCTAGCCTAACCTACCGAGCCGAGCCAAAACCCACGAGAACCCTCGACCGCGACAGCCCCTCCACTCCACTCCACCCCACCAGAAAGCCGGGTCGCCTCCACTCCGCGTCGTCTTCCCCTTTTGCGCCGCCCGCACCCCGGTGATTGTGCTGTGTTGTATTCGTTGCGTGCGAGAGAGAGTGGGAGGGGCACGCGTCGGCTGCAGACAAGGCCAAGCGCCGGTAGTCCAGCTGACATGTGGGCCCCTATGCAGAGGAGCGCGAGCGACATCCGGGCCCGCGGTTTGGGCGCTCGAAGCGGGCCACGTACGTACGTACGTGAGGCCGGTCCATGTACACCGTACGACGACAGTACGTGCACGGCGGCTTGAAATGGATGCGAAATGTCGCGCCAAATTCCTCTGCTTCCATGGACCCGGTGTACTGCGCCCACCCCGGCGGGTGGCGATGGAGGGGATCGAGTGCATGGTTGGTGGTGGTGCAGTGTACCCGTGCGTAACCCGTACTATTATGACGCTATTGCTAGGTCACATGATCTCTGAACAAGTCTTAAAGAAGCCGAAAATTGAGTGACTAGAATCTTAGCGCAAGACGCCGCTTAGTTCGTATCACGCGCCATAATTCCTCTCACCGCCATCTTTCTCCTCTCACTCTCTCTCGTCTCACTCCCTTCTCCCCAAACTAGTCGGCGGTTCCTCTGCCAGCGCCCAGGCGTAGATCGACGGAGGAGGTTGTCTACCATCGCCGCTTCTCCGCTGCCTCCTCTGCTGCGAATTCGACCACAAATCATCGTCTCTAAGCAAGGACCCCTACACCGACTCGACTTCGACCTTAGGCGGCTCGGCAATGGCAGTGAGCCTTCAAAAATCCCTCACCGCCCCTTGTTTACCGTAGATCTATCCGTATCTGGATTGTAGATGTGCGATTGATGACATGCATAGCAGATCTGCTAGGGTTAGGTGTAATACCCTACTTTTTGCTAACTCAAATTGAATGTAAGTGTCATGTGTTATGCAAGATTTGTGTGTCATTTTCCCTTCTCAAAAGCTTATGCTTGTCTGGACTCTTTGCTTGAGTGCTATTATTTCATGCAATTCATTTTATTGTTGTGTGTGCATCAAGCTAAAACCCTAGGGACAACAAATATACACCCTAAGTGTTGGATCTTATTCTCTCTTTTCAGAAAATCTTTATTTTTGCAACTAGATTTGGAAATTAGGGAGTGTTCAAAAACCCTAGCTCCCTTGCTCTAATTATTTTCAAACTTTGACATTTGACCACTTTTGGTCATTCCGAATATTTGTACACCATCGCCACCCTCACTTGTGTGCACTTTTAAATTTTTCAAAATTCATATGGAATTTGACCAAATGGGTATAGAACTCACTCCTTTCTTCCTTCATTCTCCATGCAAACCGACCAAAAGGGAAGGAAATCCCCCTATCAGCCCATGCCCTCTCTCTGCAGCCATGTCACTGTAGAAACCCCCTTCCCTTTGTCCTTTTCGATTGGATTCGAGGGAGAAAGGGGAGCCCGAGGCAACCCTCTCTCTGTCTACACCCTCTCCCCCTCGACTCGAGGCTACCGAACTGAACCTTCCAGGTTTCCGACCGGAGCAGTGCACCACCGACACCACCGACCTCATCAAGTAGCCATAAGAAAATCATAAAGTAGCCATTAAGAATTGTCACATCTTCAGTATTGGCAAAGCTATGTACAACTAAGATAGAAGGGGTCACCCCCCCCCCCACCCACACACCCAAATTTGAGAAATCATTGAATGAATTTTTTAGGGATCTTTAGCGTAAGCGTCGGGGCGCCGCCATAGTGTGTTTGGTTCATGCGGGAAGAGAAAGAGGGTGATAGTGAATTTATTAAGGACTAGGAAAATTGCTCATGCGTTGCACCGGGAGTGAAACACAAAATGATCCGCCACGATTGAAAATTACACATACAACTTTGCCAAATTTAAAACATCACAGGCGTAAAATTATTATTGTGGCTTGACCATTTTCATCTTCATTAAGCACCTAGTAACGTCTCAATACTTAACTAAACACAAAGTACAAAATTGCACAGAACAATATGCTTATGGGTTGCTATGGGTTAATTTATTATATTTTTTGTTTAGGTGGTAAAGTATTTAACCAATCGAAATCAATTGCTTTATTGAGGCGAGAAGCGGATTTTTCATCTAAAGTCATCTCACACTGAAGATGAGAACTTCGTTGGTGGGAAATTCATTGAGACCTAAAGATAAAATGCAAGTAAATCTTGAGAGCTAACAGTTTTGTAGTCAACCCTTATAGGTGTCAAATACACTAAAATTTATAGATGAAAGTAAGTCACGGACTGGAGACAATAGTGCAAAAGATTTTAACCCTTCCCCGCAAAAAAGAAACCTTCATAAATGCAACAAATGCAAAGTAGTCACCAGATGTAGAATCCATGCCACCTGCATAACCAAAGAACCAAACCTAAGAAAAACTGATTGGAATATCCCTTAAAACTCTTGAATTTGCTCTTGTAGTGTAAGCTTTTCTTGATCGAGGGAGCACACGATCTGATGACGTTGATGATTCCCACCAAAATTTTTGTCGCCAAGTTCGGCTAATTCAAGAACACATGCCGCCATATCAAAAAAAAAGAACACATGCCGCCCGAGCCGAGACGCACCTACTGGAACATGGTCCATATGTTTCTGGGATTACTAATCTGGCTAGCTAGCCGATGGACTGATGCAATTCAGGCTCGTCGTCGTGGTCAAGCTCTCCACGAGTTGCTGCTCTGCTTTCCCCACTGTTATCAAATATAGTAAAGCTAGAATACAAAGTTACTTTGACGCGATAAAACGTTTTGACCTATTGCTCGACAGGCGACTAGGGTTCGCTTCCTCCACCGCCGGTACCTGCCAGCCCGGAGTCCTGCTACGGCCTAGAGCAACCTCCTGCTCTCGGTTGGGAAGGTCTTCTCGAGGAGTCTGTGAGGTTTCAGAACGAGGAGTCTGCAAGTTTCGGTAGGATCTCTCTGGTGTTGGATCGGGATCGGGACTGGGATATTGGATCAGCATAGGGACTGTTTTTCAGTTCAGATTTGCTAGCTCTTCTCTTGGCAGCGGTGCTCTAGACGATCTTCATCTTCCCTATAAGAGGATCGGGATGAGTAGTGTTCTTGTGTGCTTGTGTTTTGGTTCTCGGCTAGGGTTTTTGCGGTCTCACGATGGCGACCCCATCTTCAAGCTCGTCAAATGTTGGTGGCCCGAGTGGACAAGGAGCTGAAGCAATTGATGACATGTTGTTCCTGCTAGGCATTGAGGAGGGCGATTTCGATGATCTTGTCTTTGAGGAGGAGGAAGATGCACCGAAGGAGGGCATCAAGTGGATGGCGCTCGCACGGGTTCATACAACGAATTTCTTTAGTACTCAAACTTTTGAGCAGCATATGCGGGTGGCCTGGAGCCCGGTGAGAGAGGTATTTTTCAACATCTGGAAGGAATTTTGTTCATGGTACAATGTTTTTGCTTAGGGGATTGGCTAAAGGTGAAAGACGGTGGACCTTGCTCTTTCGTCAATCGGCAGTGTGCATTGAACCATATGACGGACTGGTAAACCCTACAACTATTTATCTAAAACCAGCAAGCCCGGATGGCCCATAGATGGTGGTCAGGCACATAGCCTGACCGGGCGGTCCAGTTGCTGGAGGCCCATGGCGGATTCCTGGACCAGGAGAAGCTCATGGCGGATTGCCGTGTAGTACAAGACATTGTATAGGACTTAGTCTAGAACTCTATGTAGTATCCACTTCGGAACCGCCATGATGCCCACGCCATGCGCCTTTATAAACCGGCGTGGAGGAGCCCTTGAGGCTAAGTCTTACACTATCATTGTAACCGAGCACTTGTTGCCATATAGGGAATTATAGCAGCACGTAGGGTCTCGTCACCGTTGCGGGATCTGAAGCTGTATAAACTCGTCCTACCACCGTCCCGGATCGCTCCGCTGTGTTCACCCCTTTCACAAGTTTTGATTTAGGGTTGCGTGGGGCAAAGCCTCCACATATCTTCAATATATATAGGACCAACAGTTACAAATATATTACAACACAACTCGTATACAACACGTATACGTGACCGACTCTAACACTCTCCCTCAATCTGGACTACTACTACGTACAATATTTAGATTGGATTTAAATCGGTCTAACATTTGTCGTGTGGCTGGTTTAGTGAACATATCAGCCAGTTGGTCACTAGTAGAGATAAACCTGACATTAAGATCTCCAGAAGCAACACGCTCTCGCACAAAATGGAAATCGATCTCAATATGCTTAGTACGTGCGTGGAAGACTGGATTAGCCGTCAGGTATGTGGCTCCTAAATTATCACACCATAAAATGGCGGCTCGCTGCCGGGACACTCCAAGCTCCTTGAGTAATGACTCCACCCAGATAGCTTCAGCAGCTCCATTAGCTAATGCTTTATATTCTGCCTCAGTACTTGATCTTGAGACAGTAGGCTGTTTCTTGGAACTCCATGACACAAGATTTGGTCCAACATAAACAGCTTAGCCACTGGTAGACCGGCGATCATCAACACATCCTGCCCAGTCAGCATCAGTGTAAATACTGAGCTCAGTGGATGGGGACTTACGTATGCGTAGCCCCATGTCCAATGTCCCCTTCACATATCTCAGTATACGCTTGACGGCTTCCCAATGCATATCAGTCGGTTGTGATAGAAACTGACACACCTTGTTGACCGCAAAAGACAGATCAGGACGAGTGAGTGTCAAATACTGTAATCCGCCAACAATACTTCGATACCGGAAAGAATCCTCAGTACCTAATGTTGTACCAGTCTCACGGGAAAGGCGATCCGTGGAAGCAAGAGGTGTCGAGGTGGCTTTACAATTCTCCATACTCACACGATGAAGAAGATCTAGTGCATACTTCCGTTGAGTCAATATCATGCCCCCTGAATTGTAGGAGGCCTCGAGACCCAGAAAATACTGAAGAGTACCAAGGTCCTTAATGGGAAAAGTCTCAGAGAGAGATGCAACTAGGCGATCAACTATAGCAGTAGTAGAGCCAGCAATCACAATATCATCAACATAGACAAGCATGTAGATCCGAACACCATGCTGAGAGAAGATGAAGAGCGAAGTGTCTGCCTTAGAAGAGACAAACCCGAGCTGGTGAAGTCGCGCACTCAAACGAGCATACCATGCACGAGGAGACTGTTTGAGACCATAGAGAGCTCGTTGCAGCTTGCACACATAAGAGGGAAACCGATCATCCTCAAAACCTGGCGGCTGCTGCATGTAGACATCCTCGGAGAGAAAACCATGGAGGAAAGCATTGCTGACATCAACCTGTCGCAGACTCCAACCACGCGAGACAGCAAGCGAGAGAACTGAAAGGACACAGATGTCGCCTAGAGGGGGGGTGAATAGGTGATATCAAATTTTACGAATGGCTTGAACAAAAGCGGAATTAAACTAGCGTTTATTTTGTCAAGCACACAAAACCTAAATAAACTAGGCTCACCTATGTGCACCAACAACTTATGCTAAGCAATACAAGTAACAAGGTGATAGCAAGATATATGACTTCAAGCACGAAGGCTATCACAATGTAAAGTGCATAAGTAAAGAGCTCGGGTATAGAAATAACCGAGGCACGCGGAGACGATGATGTATTCCCGAGTTCCTCCCTTGAAAGGGAGTACGTCTCATTGGAGGGGTGTGGTATCGCCACAAAGGCCTCACCCTATTCTCCGGTGTGAGCTTGCGCCACAAAGGCCTAGCTCACTCTTCCACTAAGGGGTTCCTCAAGGCAGAACCGGGCCTTTACACAAATCTTGGGGCACACATCCACAACTTAATTGGAGGCTCCCAAGGATAGCCACCAAGGCACCACAAAGCCACAAAGCCGTCTAGGGTTCCAAGAACCCAAGAGTAATAAGCTCACAAACTTTCACTTACTCGAATCTCCGGGGAGAACTCAAACCGATGCAACCTATGCAATGGCAAGGGCACACAAAGTGCTCAAATCCTTCTCACCCAAATCTCACCAAAGCAACTAATGCTATGGAGAGATATGAGAGGAAGAACAAAGGAAATCCACAAAGAACTCCAAGATCTAAATCCACAAGAGGTTCCCCTCACTAAGAGGAGATTTTGATTGGTGGAAAGATAGATCTAGATCTCCTCTCTCTTTTCCCTCAAAAATATGCAAGAATCATGGGAGGAATGGAGGAGGAAGGGCAAGCTTGCAAAGTCAACAATGGAGGAGAGAGAAGCCCAATTTGTGGCTGTTCCAAGGAGGAAGAAGGGCTATTTATACCCTCCTCCGAAATCTGACCGTTACAGCCACTAACACCGGCTAAAGCCGGACTTAACACCGGCTATAGCCGGCCTGAAAAGTCCGGCCCTGGCCAGAAATAGCCGGACAAAAAGCCGGGTTGCAACAAAGATGAAATCTGGGCAGACCGGCTAAAGCCGGCCCTAAAGCCGGTCTGACCGGCTATTTCCGGCCCCGGGCCGGCTATTTCCGCCCCCACTGAAACAGCAGAAATACCAGAACAAAAACGGCAATAACTTGAGCATCCGGACTCCGTTTTCGATGATCTTGGGCTCGTTGGAATCACCACAACGAGCTCTACAACTTCATCCATAGAAACATCATAGTCCAACAAGGGAGTATAAAACCAAATGATGAAAGGTTTGACCTCTCTACGAAGACAAACCGGTAAAACCTCCAAACATAAAAAACGCAATAAGAGTTTCATGCGAAATCCGTTTTTGATGAGCTAGAGCTTGTCATGGAAATAACGACAAGCTCTAGAACCTCACATGGATAAAATCCAAATAAGAACCAAGAAAGATGATGCCAAGTATGCAAAGGTTTGAGCTCTCTCCGAACGATACGATTAAGTTACTCACTCGAGAGCCCCTCTTGATAGTACGGCTACCGATCCTATAACCCGGTCTCACAACTAACACCATGAGACCGGTAAGAAAGAAACCCTAACACTATCATACCTTTGCCTTGAGCATTCCACTTGAGGTGGTTAATGACGATCTTGATCTTCTCAAGTTGGACCACCTTTCTTGAATGAGCTTGCTTGGTGAAGTCTTGCGGATTGCTCCCCCATACTCTACTATGGAAGAGACTCTCTTTAAGCATATCTTCACATATCCATGAACACAATATAGATGGCAAGCTTCAAGCATATGTTCTCTTCTAGTTGCTCATCTTGAACTTGCGCTTTGACTTGATCAATCCTCGAATCAATTCTTCTTTCTCCATAATGATGGTGTCTTGAGGATACACATGAGAGCTCACTCAATCTTATTCTTCAAGACACACTTGACATAAGCTCAACTCCCTTAAGACCAATCTTTGGATCACTCCTTGAATAACACCTTGGTCAACACATAATCTTCTTCTTACAACCTTGACTCCAACAAATGGTTCAAGCATTGTCTATGGACAAGTCCTACACATATAACTCAATGCAATCATTAGTCCATAGGGATTGTCATTAATTACCAAAACCACACATGGGGCTCGATATGATCTTTCAATCTCCCCCATTTTGGTAATTGATGACAATCTCTTTGAGAGGGTTTATATAATGAATTCAAAGAACCAAAATGGTTGTACTAACATCAAATACTACAAAAGTATGTGATGTTAGTAAAACCACCATATATAGAGCAAACTCCCCCACAATCTATGCACGTGTGAATGATCTTGATTTCATTGCATATATTGCCAACCAAGGTTGTTGGTGGAGTTTCCACTATATACTCAACCATGCAAAGCATGCAAGGCAAATGCTTAAGAACAAACCAAAGCATAAAAGCCAATTCCCTTTAAACCCTCGAAACTTCTCCCCCATTGGCATCCATTGCCAAAATGGGCAAAAAACTTAGAAGGCCAATATAGTGTGAGTTCCTCCAAAATGGTGTGCATATCCAAAAGAAATAAGTGAAGACACATGCACATATACAAAGACAAATATATGAAGGAAACCAAACTATATTGAGGATCAAAGATTGCAAAAAAATAAGATAACACGATGGATAAACTTCAACAAATGAAGAGAGCAATCAAACAATCCAAAGAACAAATTGAATAGATATATTATGATAAGATCGAAAAGGTGCTCTAAATAATATGAGGAAGCTCCCCAAGGTGTGTGCACAAAATATTCTATTTGAGTTGAAGTATAAGGTGCACACACATGGAATCATCACTCCCTCAATATTATTCAAAACAAAATGATACCAAGTGAAATTAAATACTATGCTAACCGCAAAATGGTGCTTCAAATGAAATGAGGAAGCTCCCCAAGGTACGTGCAAAAATTGGAATGTTTGTATTTGAATACAATTTGCACAACATGGAATCCTCACTCCCTCAATAACATTCAAAACGCAACCATTTGCAAGAGATCATAGAGAAGAAATTAAACTTAACACTTGCATCAAACAAATGGTTGAGCAACAAGCAAGAGGCGATATATTAAAAGGCTCAACCAAAGGAATGTGTGATACGAATAACAAAGAATATTATAAGACTAACACAAGGATAAGCATAGAGCATCCACATAGTCTTCAATGAATGATATTGCTTAGCATTCCATCCCAACACATAAGGTTCAAATAAGATATCAAATAATTAGATATCATCTCTCATGTGTATAAGTTTCTAAGTAGACAATATCACAAAGATAATTATCACAAAGAAACATGTACACACAAAATAGATAATAAGAATAGAACATGATATCCAAAATGAAGTCATGCAATATACCAATGAGATTTTTGCTTCTAAAGCATGGCCAAAGGCTCAAATTTTCTTATTGTATATTGATGAACTTCAACCAAAAACATGTCAAAGACATCACAAATATCAACAAGGGAAAGAAGATAGTTGGGATGCTTTGATAAAAACAACAAGTATCAAAACGAAGGATACCAAACGGAAGGAATAAATTTGCAATTTCATCAATATTGCACATGTGAGCTTATTGAAGAATTGATATGCAAAAAGATTGCTAAGTTGACATATATGGAATAGGAGAATCATGAGCATGATTTTTATATATTCCCAATAATATGTCCTCATCTCAACTTGCTCACATTTGCAATAAAGAGGTTTCATTAGAATCCTTGCAAGAACCACATGATTTTCAAATAAAGATATCCATGCCAAGAAACAACCTACACAAGGTTGGACACTAGAAAAGTATGCATAAAAAGATACTTGTTACCGAGATATTAAAGGTAGGATGTAGTAGATAGGAGTTCTTCAATAATCCTAGCTTGCCTCAAATTATCATTTAGTCACCACTTCATCCTTATTATTGAGACAAGCACCAATATATCTCCATGTACCTAAAACAAAGTTCAAGTACAAGATGGTCCCCAAACTCATTGGGTCCAAAGTAGTTAGAAACTACAACATATAGGACAAACTCCACATAAATATGTGCATATATATATGAAACTGAATTTCATGCACATCTTAGCCAATTTAGGATTTGATGAAGCTTCTCCTATATATTTGATCAAAGAAAGCAAAGCATGCCATAAAGTATACATTTAGTAAATATGCATGCACAAGACTTTCTAGAGCCAAAGGAGATACAATTTGGACAAAACACCAAGAAGGACAAGCGAGCACATAAAATTGTGAAGCGACAAAAGGTTGTCCAAATTATATCAAAGAATCAAATCAACACAAGATTGACTCCAAAGTTCAATTAGTGAACCAAGCAAAAGCCAATGAGCATAAAGCATAACTAAAACACACATGCTCAAAGACATATCTCATTTTAAGAGTAAGAAATAAATAATAAGGAATGAGATCACCAACTCCCAAAGAGAGCAAGGTTCAAACAAACAAACCAAACTCTCCACACTTTTTATGATGGCACACTAAGTACCAAAAAGAAAAGATTTGTCTTCCAACAAAAAACCAATACCAATTGAAATAAGCACAAAGAGTGTGTTATAACAAATATAGGAGAGCTCCCCCAAGATTAGTGAATTATTTATGATTTTGCATTTGAATACAAAATGCATACACGTGGGATCATCACATCTACCTACATATAAATAACACAAAACAAGTTCAACGAAATCAAATGGAATAACAAAAGTCATGGAAGACAATGGGAGCTAAAACAAATACATTTTTGGCTAGAGATAGGGCAATTAAAAGCAATAGCCAATGTAAAGATGATCAATATACATGTGCCACATGATATAGTACCAATTGTCCAAGAACAAGAGGTATTTGGATTTATTTCCCGGTGGTAGTTTACATATAAATCCAAGATCATCTTCACAACAAATAAGCATACGGAGAAGGATAAGAATTAATCACCATGCTAAAGAAGATATTCTTGATAGACTCAAATAGTTAAACAATCACGCAAAGCAATGATTAAGATAACTTGAAGCAAATGGTTTTCCAACTTTGATGTAGCATTCCACATTTTAGGAAAACCCTATCAAGAAAGTATCTCACAAACAAGATCCAAAACAAGAGCAATAAAACAATTTGGCAAATTGGAATTTGTTTGAGCAAACATGCCACATAGACGCAAAATAATTTACAATATCAACACTATGTGGCACAAACTCAAATATACACATTATATTGGTTTGTAGTATGCACAAAGCATATTACTCCCCCATAATGTGATAAAGCATTTCTTTTCACAAGAGGTAAATAAAATCCAACAAAAGATGATTAATGGACATTATAGAATTTGAATTTCTCATGAGAATGACATACCACATAGAAACTAGATAATCTTTAAATATCAACACTAAGTGGTATTCCTCATGTACACACATTTTTAGGATTATGAAGTGCAAAAGCATATCACTCTCCCAAAATGGGATGAACCATTAATCTCTCACAAGAGCCAACAAGATACAAGAAATATGCAAAAGGCTCAACAAGAACAACCGTACATGGTGTGCAAACCAACATGCACATGCTTGAATACTCAAAATGAAGCAAGTAGGAAGCACAACATATACAAACATATGCAAGATACAAAACCCAACACATGCAAAGGGGCGAGTAACTTTCAATGTAGATGAGTTGAATACATGTTACCGCAAGGAGGAACATTGGATATATGATAGACACAAGATAATCCCTTGACTTGACTTGAGAAAATATAATTGATGAAGATCCCTTAATTCTTCATGATATTGCCAAGTCTCCAATGCCCTCCAACAACACCTATTGTTTAAGTAATGGCTTGTTGGTCCCCAACCAAGTTGGGTCCTAAGAGGTTAGTAACAATAGGTTTGGCAACCCAAATGGTTCTTTTCTTGACACCACTTTGAGTACCAACAAATTTGGCAAACATATTGCCAACCTTATCCTTGCAAAGCGAATAAACATCTTCAATTATGATAGGGTTGGATGAGTTACCACTAGTGCATGAAGAAGATAGGTGACCCTTCTCATGGCATATGTAGCAAGTTCTTTTCTTCACCTTCTTCTCACTTGATTTATCCACAAGGGGAGCATTAGCTTGATTTTTCTTGGGAAGTGACCTTTCTTCAACTTGAGGTTGAGCAAGGGCTTGAACTTGAGACCGCTTCCCTTGTTGCTTCTCACTAAGTGCCTTTTTCTTCAAAGGGCAAGATATAACATGGTGCCCTTCAATTTTGCACTTGAAGCAAACAATCTTGGCCAAATTCTTGACTTATTCTTGGCCCTTCTTCTTCTTGTATATTTTGGACTTCTTCTTGTTGTTAGAGATAAATCCAAGTCCACTCTTGTCATTGGGGGATTTTTGCACACTCAAGATCTTATTGAGTGTGGACTTCCCTTCATGACGTTTTTCCAAGTCTTTCTTCAACGAAGTAACTTGGGCCTTGAGCTCTTTGATTTCCTCTACATGGTTAGTGACAACACAAGTACTAGATGAAGTAGAGGCTACATTGTTAGAGCAACAAGGCAAGGAGGGTAATTCATCACTAGATGTAGAAATAGTATGAGTGGATGAATTACTAGTACTAGCACATGGCAATATTGCATTTTGGGAAATAGTGCTAGTGCCCACATGAGGCTCACAAGATGTTACCTTTGTAGATATAGCCTCATGAGCTAACTTTAGGCGAGCATGGGACACTAGAAGATCCTCATTAGAGCTAGATAGCTTTTCATAAATTTCTTCCAATTTCCCATACTTGCTAGTTAGCAATTTAAGTTGAGCCCTTAGCTCAACATTCTCCTTCAAAATAGATGCTTCACAAGAAGTAGAGTTAGTAGCACATGCATCGTTATCATTATGAATAGGAGAAGACAACTTGGCAAGAGCGAGGTCACGTTCTTTAGTGAGTTTAGAAATAACTTCATTACATGACTCCTCAATGGATTCAAGCTTCTCCTCAAGAGAAACCCGAAGCTCTTGCTCTTCCTCTAGAGCATATTTTAAATCATGGATATCATTGGCATACTCACGCTCAAGAGAAAACATATTATCAATTTGTTCTTCCTTCATCTCAATGAGTTTCGTGCTCTCAATAGCACAACTCATGATTTCAAAGAAGTTGGGCAAAATATTTTTATGGTTATGCAAAGCATCAAAGACCACCTTACCCTTCTTGTTTAAATACTCAATATAGTCTTCTTCATTTTCCTCATCCTCACCATTGTCCTCAACATCATTATGATTTGAAGACCTAGCCATAAGGCATATGTTGGAACCGTGAGAAGAAGAAGATGAAGAAATACTTGAAGCTCCATTCAAGACCTTGTCTTGGCCCAAAGACTCTTTGGTTTCCTCTATATGGTTAGCATCGCAAATACTAGAGGAAATAGAAGCATTTGTATCATGGCAACAAGACAAAGCAAGCATATCATCATGAGATTTATTCAAGAAATTTACACATGATATGCAAGGACTATCAACACAAGCATGTAAAACATTTATGGGGCTACAAGTGTTTAAGTCCAAAGATGAAGCATTGCAATGAGATAGAGATGAAGGGTCATCAAAAGTAAGCATACTATCACCATTGCAAGTTTCATCATCACTCACCATATCATTACCTTGTGTCTTGCCACACTTTGGTGAAGTGGATGAAAGTTCATTGCGGCCGGAAGTGGAAGGAATACAATCATCCTCAATAATCTTGGACACACCATATTTTTCTTGAAGCTTTGTCCATATCTCATGAGCGCTCCGAAAAGGCGTGATGGAGAAGGTAACTACATTACTCAAAGCATTAACAATCACATGAGTAGCTTGAGCATTGAGATACAAGTTTTTCTCATCCTCTAAACATTGATTTTGAGTATCCTTTGGAGGAGAAAAACCCACATCTACAATTCGCTCCATAGATGGGTCCATGACCCGAAAATAATTAAGCATGTGAATTTTCCAAGTATCATAATTTGTGCCATCAAATATAGAAGTGTTATTGTGCACTAATCCCCTAGCCGACATCTTTGCTCTCAAGGCGGTGAAGCCTAAAATGAGAGACCGGGCTCTGATACCAATTGAAAGGACACATATGTCGCCTAGAGGGGGGGTGAATAGGCGATATCAAATTTTACGAATGGCTTGAACAAAAGCGGAATTAAACTAGCGTTTATTTTGTCAAGCACACAAAACCTAAATAAACTAGGCTCACCTATGTGCACCAACAACTTATGCTAAGCAATACAAGTAACAAGGTGATAGCAAGATATATGACTTCAAGCACGAAGGCTATCACAATGTAAAGTGCATAAGTAAAGAGCTCGGGTATAGAAATAACCGAGGCACGCGGAGACGATGATGTATTCCCGAGTTCCTCCCTTGAAAGGGAGTACGTCTCGTTGGAGGGGTGTGGTATCGCCACAAAGGCCTAACCAACGCCACAAAGGCCTCACCCTATTCTCCGGTGTGAGCTTGCGCCACAAAGGCCTAGCTCACTCTTCCACTAAGGGGTTCCTCAAGGCGGAACCGGGCCTTTACACAAATCTTGGGGCACACATCCACAACTTAATTGGAGGCTCCCAAGGATAGCCACCAAGGCACCACAAAGCCACAAAGCCGTCTAGGGTTCCAAGAACCCAAGAGTAATAAGCTCACAAACTTTCACTTACTCGAATCTCTGGGGAGAACTCAAACCGATGCAACCTATGCAATGGCAAGGGCACACAAAGTGCTCAAATCCTTCTCACCCAAATCTCACCAAAGCAACTAATGCTATGGAGAGATATGAGAGGAAGAACAAAGGAAATCCACAAAGAACTCCAAGATCTAAATCCACAAGAGGTTCCCCTCACTAAGAGGAGATTTTGATTGGTGGAAAGATAGATCTAGATCTCCTCTCTCTTTTCCCTCAAAAATATGCAAGAATCATGGGAGGAATGGAGGAGGAAGGGCAAGCTTGCAAAGTCAACAATGGAGGAGAGAGAAGCCCAATTTGTGGCTGTTCCAAGGAGGAAGAAGGGCTATTTATACCCTCCTCCGAAATCTGACCGTTACAGCCACTAACACCGGCTAAAGCCGGACTTAACACCGGCTATAGCCGGCCTGAAAAGTCCGGCCCTGGCCAGAAATAGCCGGACAAAAAGCCGGGTTGCAACAAAGATGAAATCTGGGCAGACCGGCTAAAGCCGGCCCTAAAGCCGGTCTGACCGGCTATTTCCGGCCCCGGGCCGGCTATTTCCGCCCCCACTGAAACAGCAGAAATACCAGAACAAAAACGGCAATAACTTGAGCATCCGGACTCCGTTTTCGATGATCTTGGGCTCGTTGGAATCACCACAACGAGCTCTACAACTTCATCCATAGAAACATCATAGTCCAACAAGGGAGTATAAAACCAAATGATGAAAGGTTTGACCTCTCTACGAAGACAAACCGGTAAAACCTCCAAACATAAAAAACGCAATAAGAGTTTCATGCGAAATCCGTTTTTGATGAGCTAGAGCTTGTCATGGAAATAACCACAAGCTCTAGAACCTCACATGGATAAAATCCAAATAAGAACCAAGAAAGATGATGCCAAGTATGCAAATGTTTGAGCTCTCTCCGAACGATACGATTAAGTTACTCACTCGAGAGCCCCTCTTGATAGTACGGCTACCGATCCTATAACCCGGTTTCACAACTAACACCATGAGACCGGTAAGAAAGAAACCCTAACACTATCATACCTTTGCCTTGAGCATTCCACTTGAGGTGGTTAATGACGATCTTGATCTTCTCAAGTTGGACCACCTTTCTTGAATGAGCTTGCTTGGTGAAGTCTTGCGGATTGCTCCCCCATACTCTACTATGGAAGAGACTCTCTTTAAGCATATCTTCACATATCCATGAACACAATATAGATGGCAAGCTTCAAACATATGTTCTCTTCTAGTTGCTCATCTTGAACTTGCGCTTTGACTTGATCAATCCTCGAATCAATTCTTCTTTCTCCATAATGATGGTGTCTTGAGGATACACATGAGAGCTCACTCAATCTTATTCTTCAAGACACACTTGACATAAGCTCAACTCCCTTAAGACCAATCTTTGGATCACTCCTTGAATAACACCTTGGTCAACACATAATCTTCTTCTTACAACCTTGACTCCAACAAATGGTTCAAGCATTGTCTATGGACAAGTCCTACACATATAACTCAATGCAATCATTAGTCCATAGGGATTGTCATTAATTACCAAAACCACACATGGGGCTCGATATGATCTTTCAAGAACCAGACGAACTGTAGCTGGCTTCACAACATGACTGAAAGTATCGCCATAATCAATACCATGTCGTTGAGTGAAACCACGGGCAACAAGACGAGCTTTATATTTATCAACCGAACCATCAGGTCGCTGCTTTGTCTTGAAGATCCACTTGCTACCCACAATATTGACTCCAGGTGGCCGAGGAACCAAAACCCAGGTATTTGTATGTTGGAGAGCAGAAAACTCATCTGTCATGGCATCACGCCAAGAAGGCTCGCGAAGTGCATCGCGGTGAGAAACAGGTGTTGCGAAGAAGGCTTGGCGTTGAGAATCATAACGTACCGTGCCATCAGTGTATTCCTTGGAACGGCGAGTACCATCCCTAGTACGCGTGACCATCGGATGCACATCGACTGGAGCAGCAGGCTGAGAAGATGACAAAATAGGGGCAGACGCCACGCCTGTTGTCACGCTAGAATCACCGGACATCGAGTCAGCAGACGGTCCAAGACCAGGCGGCCTGACGGGAGCTGGCGCTGTGGACTGGCCAGGCGCAAGCAAGGGTGCAGCGTGCATTGGTGCTGCGTGCGGGTCAGCATGCATGCATGCATCATGCAGGAGCGTAGCTTGCATGGGTGTAGCATGCATGGGTACGGCATGCGGAGACGCAGCTTGCGTAGCGGGCGGATCGGACCGACAGCCATGCACGTCGACCATGTCAGGACTGCAGGCAACGATCGCAGGTACCTGTTCCTGCAAAACATAATCACTGAAAATGCTAGGAGAATCAGTAGACAAATAAGTCAGGTCGTATTTTCGCATAGGAACACTAGTAGCCGGTTCTGTAGAAGGGAAAGAAATAGCCTCCGTGAGAGTGGATACATCAACCGTGACACCAGGAGTAGCGAAAGGAAACACCGACTCATCAAAAAAAACGTCTCGAGATATATATATCCTATTAGTAGATCGATCCAAGCACTTGTACCCTTTATGCATCGGGCTATACCCGAGAAAAACACACATCTTCGAACGAAATTTTAACTTACGTGTATTGTACTTACGTAAGCTAGGCCAACAGGCGCATCTGAAAACATGGAGAAAAGAGTAATTTGGCTGGATGTTAAGAAGACGATGGATGGGTGTGTCTTGGTTAAGCACCGGTGTAGGCATACGATTAATGAGATAGCATGCCGTGAGAAACGCCTCATCCCAAAACCGCAAAGGCAAAGAGGAATGAGCGAGAAGAGCAAGACCAGTCTCGACCAAGTGACGGTGTTTGCGCTCGGCAATCCCGTTTTGTTGAGAAGTATGAGGACAAGAAATGCGATGAGAAATACCAGTGCGCTGAAAGTAGCGATGCAACTTATGATACTCACCACCCCAATCAGACTGGACAGCCTTGATCTTGGCATTCAAGAGACGCTCGACATGAGTCTAGAAGGTGTAAAACACCTGTTCAACATCAGACTTGTGTTTCAGAAGATAAATCCAACAAAAACGTGAGTAGTCATCAATAAAACTCACATAATACTTGTACCCACCGGAAGAGGCACGAGCAGGCCCCTAGACATCGGAATGAATTAACTCAAGAGGCATAGTAGAAACACGAGATGACAAAGTATATGGTAATTGATGACTTTTAGCACGTTGACAAGCATCACAAACTAGAGCAGTATTGTCTGATGAAGAACACACTAGATCATTATTCCTAACAATGGAAGAGACGACATTATTGGAGGGATGACCGAGACGCTGGTGCCATTGGGACGACTTGATCTTGACGCTGGAAGACGCATGGCGAGTGGAAGACGGGGAAGCTCGACCGAACGGAAGTGGATAAAGACCACCTTGACTTCTACCTCGAAGAAGAGTTCTCCTCGTGCCCTTGTCCTTAACAAGGAAAAAATGTTTATGAAACTCGATAAAGATATCATTATCCGAAACAAGACGATAAACGGATAGAAGATGTTGATTAATGTGAGGAACATGGAGAACATTATTTAGACGAAGCAAAGAACCGGCTAAAGTCG
Source organism: Dactylis glomerata (assembly GCA_007115705.1). Taxonomy (NCBI): domain Eukaryota; kingdom Viridiplantae; phylum Streptophyta; class Magnoliopsida; order Poales; family Poaceae; genus Dactylis; species Dactylis glomerata. The sequence goes on from QXEO01000549.1 coordinate 3,416,713, forward strand.
AGTGTCCAATATGCGAAATAGACAAACCTGTACCATTTGCTACTTGGACATGATCCTTCCCGCCATAGCACTCACGAACGTTGAGGCGTTCCAGGTCACTTGTCAGATGATCAGTAGCACCAGAGTCGACGATCCAGTGAGGCGGCTCATTGTTGGAGGACGTTGAGGCCGCATTGGCGGAGCGGGAGTGCTCAGGGTAGTAGTCGTGATCGAAGCGGTTACGACAATCTGCAGCTTCGTGACCCCAATATCCGCAAAGCTGACAGCGGGGACGTTGACGGCGACCATTGTTCCGGCCGTTGTTGCCATTATTGCACCCAGAGTTGTTGTTATTGCCACCGCCACCGCCGTTGTTCCTTCAGCGGTCATGGCTGCCCTGGCCGCCCTGACCCTGCTGAGAGTAGCCGCCAGAGGGATGACCACCTGATGAGCGACCGGTGTCCGGTGCGCGCGGGTGGCTAGCCTGTCCAGACCGCGCGGCGGAGTTAGCAGACAAGGACCAATCTTCATCGTCCGCTTGCTGCGAGAGCTGCAACGCCTCATAGTTTAAAACCATGGAGTAGAACGCGGAAAGAGACACCGCGGTAGTGGCGACATTGAGAGACGCGGCAATCGGGTTGTAGGATCTCCCTAAACCCGTGAGCATATAGTCGATGACCTCATCATCGCGGAGAGGAGACCCGGCGGCGGTCATTGCATCAGCTAGGGCCTTCACTTTGCCCATGTACTCGCTCGCCGTCATGTCCCCCTTCTTCAGCGCCTGAATTTGATGCCGGATGTGCCGCACTCCGGCACGGTTCTGCGCACTGAACATGGCGTGGATTGAAGACCACGCCGCAGCGGCGGTGGAACAACTGATAAGCTGATTCGCAATCTCCTCTGTCATGGAAGATAGGAGCAACCCGAGGACCTTTTTATCGTGTGTCCACCATTGCACGTACTCGGGGTTCGGCACGGTGCGGGCATCGGTGCCGGTCCCCTCGGTGATGGTCTGATCCGGCGCCGCCGTGGTGCCGTCGAGGAAGCCGTGAAGAGAAGCGCCGGAGATGTTTGTGAGAGCGAGGGTACGCCTGAGTGGAAAGTTCCCGCGGTCGAGACGAAGACCGATGGAGAGCGGGGTAGATGGCGCATCAGTGGTGGCCGTCGCCTGGGCAATGACCGGCCCTAGGGCAGTAGTGGGAGCGGTGGTGAGCTGAAGACTAGAGGAAGTAGACATCTTGGTTGGGCAGTGACGAGGGTTAACTCGACAAATGTCCTAGATGAAGGACTTAGGATCGGGGAGATAGGACATCGGATGAACTCGAAGGTAAAGTTAGTCAAAATAGGTGTGTGTCGAAAGTAAACTTGGGTGTTCAACCTGGCTTGCTTTCCCTCTGGCCTACACCGTCCCCTCCTGGCCCCTATATATAGATGGCCAGGTCTCGAGGATCGGGTAGAGTCCGATACATATTACAATATCGACATACGGCAGGAACTCGTATTCGACTATCATTACAATTGGGCCTAGCTTAATGGGCCTCAGGGGTACTCAACTAACGGGCTCTATTAACTATACCCTTATCAGTAGCCCCTGAGATTCTATCAGAATTGTAGATTCGGGTTGAATCTCTAATCTTCTAATCTTCGACTTGATCAATTCTTCGACTTCTTCTTATCTTCAAATCTTCGACTTGGTCTTTCGACTTATATTCATATTAATTTGCTCGCAAGGGGTCTTGATGAACAAGCCTCACAACTCTGACGGATCAAGAGGTCAGTTAACTACCGGAACAGATACTTGTCACCTACTTAAAATTCAATCCCTTTGGACTTGAATTCGGGATACCGGTCAAACCCACTCTTTTGCCGCATTTAGGACTTACAAAGAATGAATCCCAGTGGTTCTCAGGGTACCCAGTGCGTCCACCAGGATTTTCTTCGTGCCGTAGACACGGATACATACCAGCAGAGCGCATCCATGTGCGTATACCAGGCCACATAGGACGGATCCCGGGGTCTTACCTTCGTGACAAGTCACGACATTCGAGTTGTGTTGCGATAACGCAACTCGAGAATCTCATGTCGCAGTCAAATTTTGACTGAAAATATTCGGGTTTCTTCAACCATAAAACTCGCTCCCGATGGGAGTAACACTCCTGCACTTCTCCAATTATAATGCTTTGCCAAAAAATATCGTCGGGTGCGCGCTCAGCGCTCCCGATGGGAGTAGCCCCCGAGGCTATAGTCGAAAAAAGGCTTTTTTCGAGTATAGGCTCAAAATGTAGTGTAGTCCATCATACTTCACCTCGAGATACTTTAACTGCTAGATACGTCATCTTCGAGATACTTCAACTTCGAGATACTTTAAGGACATATTGTCGTCGAATACTAATCCACCACTTCAGAGAGAAGTTGTATTTACCATTCTTGAAAATAGTAGCCCCCATGGCTATAATCGAAACTCCTTCGTATACAGTCTTGTGCACCTATTTTGCACTTGTCGGCGCCATCTTTTCCTCTTTCTTATATTATCTTCTTTTATGACATCAATGAGTACGTCACTCTGTACCCTTGCGAACCGTTGCATGGGCAGTACGGTAAATTTCTTAACTTTTGACCGTTAGTGGGCTTACCGTTTCCTATCTATGCGCCACGTCTCAGCCCACGATCCTTCTCCCAGAAGATATATAAAGGGGATCGTGGGGAGTTTTACTGTTTACCAGCTCTTTCTCTCCGCCACCGCCGCCATTGTTGCTCGTGCTTCGTTCTCCTTTCGTGCATAGCCCCCAGGCATAGATCTGATAGATGCGCGTGAAGCACCTAGCAAGCAAGAACGCCATGGCCAAGGGAAAATCGAACGCTGCGACCAGCTGGGTGACCTCTGCCATTTCGGAGAAGGAGGTGGAGAAGGCCCGGACGGACGGCCTCATCTCCGCCGAAGATTCGATCAAGTTTCCAAGCACAGAGCGGATCCCGAAGCCCCCGAGTGGTTATCGGGTAATGTTCCTCGCCTTCCTCCTCCGTGGTCTTTCTCTTCCTGCCCACGAATTCCTTCGTGGGCTTCTCTTTGTTTACGGTGTGCAGCTTCACCAGCTCACACCTAACTCTCTTCTGCACATTGCGTGTTTCATGACTCTTTGCGAGTCATTCTTGGGCATTGAGCCCCACTTTCTTCTCTGGAGATCAATCTTTCGGCTCCGCCCCAATGTTGCGTTGTCTAGAAAACCCGAACTGGGCGGAGCCGTTGTTTCTGTGCGCCCTGAAGCACAATACTTTGAATTTTCTATGGCCGCATCTGTCCAGGGGTGGAGGACCAAGTGGTTCTATATCAAGGACCGCAAATCCTCTCCTGAAGATGAATACGGCCTACCTCCTTTTGACGCTTCCCAGGAGGTAAAGAAATTGGCATCGTGGGATATGCTCCCCTCAGATGCGGAAGTCGAACAAATTCTTCCTCTTCTTTATCGCATCAAAGTTTTAAAAGGAGGTCAAGGAGGCGCTTTATCGGGTATTCAACTCATGGCGTTTTTCATTCAACGTCGAGTTCAACCCCTACAACACCGCCTTACCAAACTTTGGAGTTACTCTGGCTTGGAAGATCCTACCCGTGTCTCTGAAGATCTGATATCGAAAGAAGATGTCGATAAGCGGGTCAGGAATCTCACCAAGCTCACCAAGGATCATGCAGTTGCTGATTTGACTGCTGATTTCTTTGACTCCGTACACCCTCTTCCTGAGGTATATATCTGCTTACTTCCTTTCTTCTTGTTGTCGATTTTCATGTTTCTCAAACTATATTTTCTTTTTCCTTACTTATTCTAACAACACATTCGCATGCAGGAACACCAATTTCTCCTTTCACACCCCCCTCTTCCAGAGGCAGGGCCCCTTCCGGCTGATCTGGCCAGGTCTGTATCTGAAGCCCCCGAGGCTGATGACAATCAGGACGGAGATGACGCCGAAGAATCAGAAGAGGATACTAGTTCGTCGACATCGCTTCCTCCTGTGCAGCCTGAAGACACTGGCTTGGACAAGAAAAGGAAACGAGTTGACGAATTTGCTTCTTCGAGTTCCTCTTTGCAGCAAGCAGCTGCGAAGAAATCTCCTGTATTGACAGAAGATATGGATCTCCTCGACCTCCTGGCGTCGTAAGTATTCTTACTCAAGTTCCTCAATTGCAACTTTTCTTGCCTTGCTTCCGTCACGTGACTCATAATTTTTTTGCTTCGTGCAGAGATGACGAAGAGCCGTCAAAAGCTGCCACAGCTACTCCTTCAAGAGATCCTGCTGTTGACGATGAGCCCCCGGCTCAAGTAGTTGCGCCTAGGGTTACCAGGGCTTCTGTAAAGAAGGTTCCTGTGCCCCGAAACCCCAAGCGCGTGAAGAAGGCGAAAGAACCCGAAGTTTCTCTAGAAGCCCATGAATCCTCGGCTTCCCCCCATGATGTGAGTAATTTCCCCTGACTTATCTCCCTTGCATATACTCGCACTTCTTTCCCACTCTTTTTCTTTTTCTTCTCAGGCTTTATTAAAGAGATTTGTCGCCTTGGGTACTGAATGCGCTGAGTACCTAAAGGTTGCGAAAGCTTCCGAAGGTATGTTCTACATCCATTCATGGTTTTTCCTCCTTGCATATGTTGTGCTATTTTTCTGACTTCCTTTCTTCTTCCATTGTAGCTGCTCTAGCAACAGCCAATGCCCGGATTGCGTCGCTGGAGGCGGAGCTCCGTGCTTCTCAGAAAGCTTATGATGCTGCGGCCACTGCCAAGGCAAACACTGAGAAGTCGCAGAAATCTGCGCTTGGTAAGGCGAAGAAAGCTGAAAAAGCTTTAGCTGATGCCAACAAAGATCATGCCCAGCGAGAGCAAGCCGTGGCGGAGCGTGTCCACACAATGTCCACTGCTGCTGAAAGTAAGTGTTTCGCCTTGTCTCCTATTTTCGACTTCTGTTGCACTATTGTACGTGCTGACATCTTCCTCCTTCTTTTCTTTTCTACCTTCTTTGTGTCGTGCAGGATTTACTGGGGTATCTCCATCGGCCCTGCAACCGGACGATGACCCTCTGATGACTGCGGTTAACCTACTCGAGGAAAACTGGATATCTATCCAGGAAACTTTCGAGTTAGTTAACCGCGTTCTTTCACGACTCTTTGTAGGGTTGTGGCCGAAGAAAAGGGCAGCAGTTCCGAAGGACGACCTGAGTAATCTTGCCAAGTCTTTTGATACAACTGAAGACCCCACCCTTCAGCTGAAAGGGCTTTTTATTAAGCGTGGCGCCGAGGGTGCTATCGCACTGTCCCTTGCGCATGGTACGGATTTCGACTGGGAGAGAGTGAGCACTCCCCATGGCCGCACCCGCGACGAGATGAAGACTTTTTTCGAGAAGGCGAAGAAGTTGGCGCCTGCATTGGTGACACTTATCTCCCCTTCGGCATCCTCTGCGGTATCTGCTGCACCTCCTCCAGCGGTGGAAGATCCAGTGCCGCCATCGACTTCTGGCGAGGAATCTGCCATGCCCTCTTCTGCCACGGAGCAAAATGCTGAGGTGGCGTAGACTCGGCTCTTTTGTATTTTCAAATTTCTCCTTTTTGAATGTAAAGACTTTTAGTTGCGTGCAACCCGAGAACTTTAGTCATAGGGTTGTGATCTCATGTAAATATATCTTTCTTATGAAGTCCTGTGCTGCCTTTCTGAAATGTTTCTTCTTCCTTTTCTTTCGCTATCAGTTGACGCATGTCGATGACCCTTTGACTTGCGGGCCTGCTCCTTTTTCTGCCAATACGTTGAATTCGAGGAATCCGTCGCCTCCTAGTCGATGCGATCAGTGCGCAGAATATTCTTTGAGGATTTCTGACCTTGAGGTTCGCTTGACTTCAGCCAAACGCCAAGCTCAGATGGCGCTTGATAAAGCTAGCAAAGCTTCTGCCCTGACAAAGCAGGTATCGACTCTTGGTGATGAAGTGTCCAGCTTGACGGCAAAGATTTTGCATCACGAAGAATGCAATTCTTTTATTCTCGGTATCGTCGAATCCGCCTGTGAGATGTTGCGATGTAAGTTTCCTCTCGACTTACTTTCTTTGCTTTTTGCTCTACTGTTACTTTTGTGATATTCTTTGCCCTTATAGGCACTTGCTTGGATTTCACTGCTGAAGATCGTCGGGTTACCGAGCGAAGTGCGGCTCTGGAAAAGATGTCCGGAGGTGTTGAAAATTTATGGTCGGATCCTCGACGCCGAAGCGCTATTGTATTGCTTCAGGACCGTGCCCAGCATATTGGCGAGGCAGTGGATGGCTGTAGGAGAGCTCTCGTTACTATGCACTCGGTCATGCTTCCTCGCAATCCTCTGCCTGCTACTTTCCCACTTCTCCTTGACACTTTCAGATCCAGCCAGAGAATTCATCGGCTGATAGAACTGAACCTAGTGGCAGGTGCCAATTTTGCTCTTGGGTGGATACGCAAGTGGCAGCCAAGACTCAATTATAGTTCTATGTCGCTGAGCTATCCTCCAGGTGGGGCAAGCCTTCGAGTACACTTAGAGAGTACCTTACAGCCTGCCCGACGAATTATAGCCAGGTTGTTGCAAGAGGACTCCGCATTTTTCCGCGAGTTTCACTACCTAGACCCTTTAGGTGTAGATGATTCTGACAACCCGATGTTGTAAGGTGTATGTGGAACGCGAGAGTTTATTTATTTCGCGACTATGCGTCTAAAACTTATTCTCAGGGCGTTACTATATGATTCGTGCGTTTGCCGCACTTTCTCTTTGAAAGACTCGTAAACTCGAATATGAGGAACGTTTCGTCTTTATTATACTTGTAGTGTAAGATACATGGGGTGACCCAAGAGATCCGGCCTGTGACCTGTGTTCTGGATCTAGAGGGCATTGCCCCTGGTATAACTCGTGGCTTTTACAGCCGTATTGTTCTACTCTACTCTTTTGTCTTTTGATGCTTATGCCGCCATGGCTTTCCCTTTTTCCTATGCGTCTGTGTCTTCTCCTGATGCTCCTACTCGTGGTTTCTTCGTTTCAGGCTCCGCGACGCGTCCTTTGAGTAGCTTGACGCCCTCTGTAGTCGCGCTTTTTGCCTTTTCTGCATGGTTGGCTATTACGCCAAAATTTTGCGCCAACTTGTGGAACTCCCTGTCGCAGAGATCTGAAACTTCAAAACTTCCGTTCACTGTAATTATTCCTCTTGGTCCTGGCATTTTAAGTACCAAATATGTATAGTGAGGCATTGCCATGAATCGTGAAAACGCGGGTCGTCCGAGGATCGCGTGATATTGAGATGGCCAGTCCATGACTTCGAAGTCTAGCTTTTCTCTTCTATAGTTTTGTCGGTTGCCGAAGCAAACATTGAGTGCTATTTGACCCAGCGGGTAATTGGCACTTCCTGGTACGATTCCATGGAAGGAACAATCTGTTGGCTTTAGGAACTCTAGTGATATATGCATTGCTCGGAGTGTTTTTGCGTATATCAGGTTAATTCCACTCCCTGCATCCATGAATATTCTGTCGACATTATACGCGCCGATTTGAGCTTTGAGTACGAAAGGCGCGTTTCCCGGCCGAGGTACTGTTATAGGGTGATCTTCTCTGTTGAACTCTATCGGTTGTTCTGACCAGTGCAGATACTCCGTTGTGGCTGGAGGTGAGATGACTGCTAGGTTGACTTGTCGAGTTATGCTCTTCTCTTCTTTGTTCGACTTGGGTACATGTTGTATCATTGCTGTGATGTGTCCTTTTGATGGAACATACCCTTCGTCGTCGTCGTGTCCCTGGTTTTGCTGGTCTTGTCCTTGAGGAGCTCCATTGTTTCCTTGTTGCTTTGCCGGAGGGTTGTTGCTTCCTTCGAATCCTTGTCGCCTTGCTTCAATTTGCTTGTTTAGTGCCGCCTCTTGAAGTTTTAAGAATGTTGTGCAATCTTTCATTGCATGCCTTGATACTCGCTTCCCATCGAGGAACGCTGAGTGTATATGACAAGGTCCGTTGAGCATGTCTTCTGGCGAGGGGTTGTATTCTTTGGATTCTCTTACGGGGAATTTTTTATAGTCCTCTTTTCTGTAACTGCGATATCCTGAACTTCTTCGATCACTTCCTTGGTAGCTGTTGTCTTTGTATCCTGCGGCGACTTGGCTATGAGGGCCATAGTTGTCGTAATTTCTGGACCGTCTCCTTTGACTTCCATATCTATTTCTTCTATCGTCTTCTGGAGATCGCGTCCTCTTGTTGTTGCACGCATCTTCTCCATCTGCGAATCTGTTTGCTGTGTCCATGAGGTCTGACACTGTTTTCGGCTTGATTCTACCCATCTCCTCGACTAGGTCTCTTCGTCTTAATCCAATGATGAACGCATCTATTGCTCTTTCGTCTGAAACTTCGACTGCTGAATTTTTGATAAGGCTCCATCTTTGGATGTATGCCCATAGTGTTTCGTCGCGTTGTTGCACACATGCTTTGACTTCTTCTATTGATGCTGGTCGTTTGTATGTCGACCTGAAGTTGCTTGTAAATTGCTTTGTGAGGTCTTCCCAGCTTCCAATAGATTCTTTCTCTAGTTTGCTCAACCATGACCTTGCTGCGCCGGTGAGGTGTAGTTGCAAACTTTGCATTGCTGTTTCCTTGGTTCCTCCTAATATTTGAACTGCTTGTAAGTAATCTGCGAGCCATGATTGTGGTTCCTGTGATCTGTCGTATTTTTGCTGATCATGAGGTAGCTTGAATCCCTTGGGAACTGGAGTGGTGCGAACCCTGCGGGTAAAGCATGATGCCCCCATCTCTTTTTCGTCGTCCTCATAGTCGCGTTTTTCATTTGGGGATCGCGATCTTCGAGTTCCACCGTGCTGTTTTGGTGATGGCGATCGAGATCGGTGCTTGCTGCTTCTGCGCCAAGGACTATTGTGATGGCGAGGTGACCTTGCTTTGTGCACTTCCTTGTGGTGATATGCTTCTTCTCCTTTTGCCGATAGCTTATGGCCCACCATGTTGAGTCCGTTCAGTGCTGCTCTATGCATATGTTCTCTAGGATCTCCTGGACTTGGTCGAGTTGTAAGTAAATATGCTTGTGCTGCCACTAGTGCTGCTTCAGGAGTTTTTGGTAGGATGTTTCCCTGCTCGTCGACCGATAGGAAGGACGAGTCGAGGTTTTTAGAAATACTTTGCCTATCGGAGTACTCGAGGTTATCGTACCTTGAATCGTGTCGACGATTTTTCCTTGCGTTGCTGTGTGATGCGTCGCTTCGTGCTTTTCGAGCAGCTTCGCTAGCTGCAATGGCTGAATCTTTTCTTCTTTGTATCTCTATTTTCTCCTTTGCTAATTGCTTGGCCTGTTGCCTTAGGGCGTAGTGATACCCCAAAAGCATGTCTTTGCTAGAATTTGATGGTATTGGCATGCCGTGTTCTACGGCTTCTCTTATTATCCTCCATTCGTCGACTGATAGTCGAATTTTTTCCCTGGTTGCGAGGGATTCTGGTGTTTGCCCTTCTGCTAGGTGATTTGCTCCTCTGTCGATATTTGCTGGGTTTAGTACTGGATTGTCGTTTTCGTCGAACTGTTCTGAGTTATCTCCTATAATGGCGAGCACCTGGCATTGTTTGCTGATGTTACCCTTGAAGCTTGAGAAGATCGAGTTACTATCCTCAGAAAGCTCTAATCCTGTCTTCCATGTATCTGTTGACTTGTCCGCAATATCGTCGAGGCAGATCGTGAGATCTTCGAGTTGGACTCCTACGTCAAAATTTTCCTTTTCTTCGTTGTCCTCTGCGTTCTTTTCTTTTTGCACTTCCTCTGGGCTGACCGGCGAGTTTACCTCGCTGGAAGAGCCTTCAGAATATTCCATCATTGCTGTTGTTTTGGGCTCACTTGCCGACGGATCTTGTTTCGTCGGATCTGAAAGGCGAGATGAACCCAACGGTCCGATGAGGATGTTTAAGCTTCCGATTGTCAATTCCATCTCTTGATTTTCGTCGACTTCTGTACTGCTGTTGGCTAAAAGCAAAAAAAGCCGTCGAATTCATGATTCCAACGCCCAAGTTCCCCACGGTCGGCGCCAATTGACGAGGGTTAACTCGACAAATGTCCTAGATGAAGGACTTAGGATCGGGGAGATAGGGCATCGGATGAACTCGAAGGTAAAGTTAGTCAAAATAGGTGTGTGTCGAAAGTAAACTTGGGTGTTCAACCTGGCTTGCTTTCCCTCTGGCCTACACCGTCCCCTCCTGGCCCCTATATATAGATGGCCAGGTCTCGAGGATCAGGTAGAGTCCGATACATATTACAATATCGATATACGGCAGGAACTCGTATTCGACTATCATTACAATTGGGCCTAGCTTAACGGGCCTCAGGGGTACTCAACTAACGGGCTCTATTAACTATACCCTTGTCAGGCAGGATATGTGCTGATCGCTAGCTAGCTAGCTGTCTGCGGCGACGGACTCGATCGGAACCGAGCGACGGGCGGCGGCGGACTGTTTGGCTCTGATACCAAGTTTTGATTTAGGGTTGTTTTTTCTTTTAAAAAATATAAAATATTTTTAATAGAACTTTTTTGCGTACACTCCTCACATATATGTATTTCTATATATTTAACGCCATAATTTTTGAAGATATAGAAGAGTGTGCTTTTAAATTTTTCAAAAAGCTAAAAATAAAAGGAATCGCCGATGCCCACGTGCCAAACAGACTTTCCTAGTGTTGTGTTGACTCTCGCTTCCTAAATCGCGCCGGACAATGTCTCGCTCTCGCCTCCGACAAGGAAACACAGCTGACCTGTTGGACGTACATGTGCATGCATGATGCATGGAGCTCCGAGTGTTTGACCCGATCGGCCCCCACTGAAGTCAACGATGCTCACTCTCTTTTTTTACTCACACTCGGCGGTGGTCTGCCCAGATTTGACTTTCTTCAGAGTATGTTCTGTCAAAGCGCGCATGTTCAGATTCAGATACTACTGTATCAACCTATCTAGATGCAGCAAAGTTCTGCATGCATGGGAAGAAGTTGTTGTCCGCGCACGTTACCGCGATCGATGGATGTTATTAGACTCCGTTCAAAAGTACCAGCGCTACTTTTTAACTGACCAAGATTTATTAGACTCTATATTCGTGACGTAGGCTCAAACGTATTTTCTTGAAGCTCATTGGTGTTAAGAAAAAGGGGAGCGCTAGGAATCGGCTCCCGATACCGGGCATTCCATCGGACCAGTCTTGGACCGTAGGATTGGAAGCGCTAGGAATCGTCTGATCTGTTTGAGTGATCCATGTTGATTTCTTTTCTTAGTTACTACCGATTGCCTTAACTGCTCCCGTAAACTGCTCATGTTGATTGCTTCCTAATGACTGCTCCCAGAAACTCCTCCCGTTGATTGCTTCCTAATAACTGCTCCCGTAATGCATGCATATCCGGACCGCTCCTACCTTTCTTCCTCCCCAGAACAACTTCTTGCCCAGAACAACTAGAAAACAGATTTTTGAATTTGAATTCAATGGAAATGTTGTGTGAAGCACAATTTTATATGTAAGAAGCATGTCATTGTTGCATTAACAACTTTATAATTTTGGAGGATGCAGTTATTTTTGCTCTTAAGTAATTCAACAGCTAGCAGGAAGCACACATGACGCTAGTAGAATCAATCCATCGCCTGGGAGGTGAATAGCATCATTGGATATATTCCAAAGCACATCCTTAAGTTGTAAGAAGCATGCGGATGATCAGTCGGAAGCACCGTATTTTATGTTTGCAAGGTCCTTCTAGAATGAAGCAAAAAGAGATTGAAAAAGGAAGCAACGCGGTTAGCCATAGAAATGGCAAGCGTCACACGAAGCAACGATTTCAGGAGAGAAGGCGGCGTCTCTCGATCGACTTTCAAAGTCGAGCCCCCACGAGCTGCTCCAGAGCCGTTGTTCGTCGCTGTCGGTGGTGCTCTGTCCGACCGCATGCATGTCATCAGTAGATTCATGTAATTCATTATTGTTTTGCGACTATGTGGGTATGAAGCATTGTATGTCATCAGTAGATTCATACTGGTGGTATTGTTTTTGGTGGAATATGGGTATGGTAAAGAAGATTTTCTTATTTTGGGTAGTTTTTGTAGCTATTTTTTTTGAAGCTTACAAAATATAATATTGGAAGCAATGTTTCAGTGAAGGCGAAGCTATATTTTATAAGATTTGAAGCCTTTGAAATATAGTAGAGGAAGCTATGTGCTAGATTTGAACATTATTTTTCAAAGATTTGAAGCATTTACAATGTATTGCACGAAGCTCTGTGATAGTTGATCGGAAGCTTTCTACTGAGCTATAAGAAGCTATGTTTCAAAAGACTAGAAGCCGTCCTTTGCTTGCATATGAAGCTATGTTCCTAAATTCACCAAGATCAGCATCAATCTGTAGTACTATCCAGTGAAGCAAGCCATTGGGAGCCGAGAAAGCAAAACTGTCTAGAAGAACACCCCATCCTGGATTAATAATGAGTCTTCTCCGAGGATTTCCCTTTAAGCCCCAGTACTATCTCCCTCAAGCGAGCCTTGGAAAAATAACTCTTCAACATACAATCTGTATCTTTATCCTTTGCTGCATTTGTTGCCTTTGCATCCTTGATCATTTGGTAGATGTGTGCTGCGAAAAACAATATCGGAAGCAATGTGATTTGTGATATAATAGAAGCAAAAAGCAAGTAGTCATGGAGCATGTAAAAAATTGTATGGAAGCATGGGGAATAGAAGCATAAATTTGTTTGTAGGCAGCATGCTAAAATCTGTCGAGAAGCATACAAATTTGGAAACTATAATCTACAATGACTGCCGCCAAAATTATGGATACGAACACTACTTCATAGTCATCATCCATGCATAATTATTTTGAAATCGTGGTAAACAAGAAGCACGGATATCAATCTGGAACAGCATAAGAAGCACTACATGGAGTCAGACAAAAGAGCTTACATGAATCTGTACATAGCTTATATGAATCTGAGCCAACATGAGAAGCAGTACATTGCTAATGTTAATATACAGGGGATCTAAACACTAGCAGATGCAAGATATGACCACATATTGCATAAACGAATCGGCTATTATAACTTCTTCCTAAATAGTGTTGTCGCTAGAGGGCTCGAGATGGCTTCTGCCAGAGGTGGAGATCGGAGGAAGCTGGCATCAAAACGCCTTCCAAACTTACTTCCGCCGGCCGCCTGTCATTCCAGCCCCGCCGACGTCTCCTCCCATCGCCGTCCCATCCGATCCAAGGCGCACGATTTGGTATGGTGGCTGAGGTTGCGATGGGCCGGCGGAGCAGCAATGTGGGAGGCGTCGGCGTGACAATGGGGGCGGTGCGGGGGAAGCGATGGTAATAAAATTAATTGAGCAGTGATTAGGGGAAGCGTTTCCAGATATCTCTCCATTGATTAAGCCAACGGAGGTTGGGCCTGGGCAGTAATTAAATAGGACGCTCGCCGGACAGTAATTAGGGCGCGGAAGCAAGACCGAGCGTCCGATTCAGAAAGCGATCAACGGCATCACTGAGTTCCGATGTTTGCCTTCCCATCGGCCTCCGATAGATAGTATTTACCTAAGAAAAATCTCTTGCGGGAAAGTTATCTATGGCTAGAGATTTCGCCATGTTCTTTTTTAACTGCCACTAGTCCGAGGACCGAGGTCAGTTCAGATCACCGACGCTGTATGCATCTACTCTCTCTGATTTCTTAATATAAGATATTTCAGATGTTCTAAAGTAGAATAGATGCAGATCAAAATAAGTGAATCTACATGCTAAAAATAATCTAAATACGAATTAAAATAAATAAATTTTAAAAAGTTAAAACATCTTATATTTGCGAATGGAGGGAGTAGTAGTTGTGTTGCAGCAAAGCACGATGTATATGTCAAGTTGACATTGTTTCCGAGCTTCTTGTGGAGGCCAACTCGGATTCGGATCTGAATCGCGATCGTCAAACCTTAGTACTTTTTTAAAAACAAATTTACTTGTACTACGCAAATCAGAGCAAACGTGCTGCCCGGACTAGCAGCGCTTTAACTGATTTTCAGTTCAAAAGTACTGCGAGGGTTACCTCTTAACTGACCAAGTTTCTAGGGAGAAAGTGGGCGGGAGCAAAGGTTAATTTGACTGACGTGCGCCAAGATGTACTCTCTCGAAACCCAGCATGTCATCTCCCTCCTCCTTGTACATATCTGCGTCTTCCGCTGTTCTCACAGTTCATTAATGGGCGGGCAGGCAAGCGAGCAGCATCTTTTCCCGTTTGCTTCGATCCGTCACTGCAGCTAGCCTGCCACCGCGGCGCAGGAGTGGTCGCTGGCTGTTGGTGCTGCTGCTGCCTGCATGCATCCATGGCGGGGAGGTTCGTCCTGACGCATGACGTCTCCGACCTCTGCATCGGCAAGCCGCCCCTGGGGTGGCTCCCGCCGTCGTCTACCGTCGCAGACGCAATCGCCGTGCTCGGTGGTGGCGGCCCGGACGCGGCTGTCGCGGTGTGGGACGGCAAGGAGACGACGACCGTAACCGGCAGGGTGCGCATGGCCGACGTGGTGCTGTTCCTCTGCGCCGCCCAAGACGGCGGCGACAACCTCGCCTCCCCTGCCGCCGCGCTCCAGGCCACGCTCGCTCACATCCTCGCCGGCGCGCCGCCCGTCCGCCGCATCGAGCCACATGCCAGGTCGGGTCAGTCACACCAGCGCGTGTCGCTCCCTCGGACCTCCACGTACGTGTACAATATCTGATTGAATTCGTCGCGTCCACTTACTACAGTGTGCTGGAAGCGGTGGACGCCCTGCTGGGCGGCGCGGAGTGCCTCGTGGTTCCGATCCGACACAACCGGCGAGGGAGCGCGGGGGATGCCGGGGAGACCATGATGTGCTGGCTCACGGTGGAGGACGTGGTGCGCTTCTTCCTCGGCTCCGTCGCGCTCTTCTCCCCTACCGCCTCCCGCTCCGTCTCCGACCTCGGCGCCCTCCGCCCGGCCACCGCATTATCAGTCGCGGCTGGCAAAGACGCGCTATCCGCCGTCGCGCCGCTCCTGGCGACGCACGCCTCTGTCGCGGTGGTGTCCGGCGGCCGCATCGAAGGCGAGATCTCGCCGTCGAGGCTCTGCTCCCTCGACCCGTCCGTCGCGGCGGCGGCCTTCGCCACCCTATCGGCCGGCGAGCTCGCGGCCTTCTTCGACTGCAGCCGCGCGCTGCGACAGGCGGCCCTCCGTTTAGTCGGCTCCCGCCTCCGCCGACGCAACCTGCACGGCTTGGTCGACCTCCTTGACGGCAACGAGCCGTCGTCCCCGTCCTCCTCGTCGTCATCATCCTCCCCCTTTTCCCTTTCTTCTTCGTCTTCCTCCGAGGACGACGACGAGGACAACGGCAAGGCGCCTTACAGTACGATGCCAACAGGCAAGCATGGTTTTTGGTCGGCGCGGTGGACGAAGGGGAGCCGGGCGGCGAGGGTGCCCGTGACGTGCCGGCGAGGGAGCTCGCTTGTGGCGGTGATGGCGCAGGCTGTCACGCACCGCGTGACGCAGGTGTGGGTGGTGAACGAAGACGACGATGAGCTGGTGGGCGTCGTCGGCTTCCTCGACGTACTCCGTGTACTCCGCCACCACCTGCTCGCTGCGCATTCCCCGCACATCTAGCGGACGAACAACCAGAGCAGAGCAAGGTAGTGCGAACTAGCCTGTTCACAGGAATTGATAATAGCGGAGAGTGTACAGAGCAAAGTGTGAGGCTAGGCGAAAAATGTTTTGTGCACATGGGCACTGCTCCCGTCACTTTTGGTTTTTTAATTTTTTTCAAAACCTCACATTTTTTTGTCTTAAAAAATTATGTGATTAAATATCTAGGTAGATTTAGACACGAGGAGTGTACACAAAAAAGTTCTGTTAAAAAATACTTTATATTTTAAGAAATACAAAAAAACAAATTTCCTGAAAGTAAACTGATAAAATGACGTATTTGTGTACTACTATTTATAGTGAGAAATTTATCTTTTTTATATTTCATAAAATATAAGGTATTTTTTAACGCAACTTTTTTGATTACACTCCTCATGTGTATATTTATTTACATATTAAATGTCATAATTTTAAAATATAAAAAATGTGAGGTTTTAAAGTTTTTAAAAAATTAAAAGTGAAGAGAGCACTGGTGCCCATGTGCACAAAATCTCTTTCTAGTAACTCTTTCGAAATCGATAATCTAAACTTTCTTTCCGTGTATTTAATGCAAAGGTTTTTTTGGGGGTCTGAAACTTGATTTTTTCTTTCTCTGTATGAAATTTATGCAAAATGATAGTAACTCCATTTAAATGGTGCGGCGTCCCGGGCATACGTGTGTGTGGTCACGTCACTGCTTGATGCCACGATCGCTGACCTCCTGTGCTGAGGCCTCCTGCGGTGACGTCACTGTTTTAACCGGGCTTGGAGTGTCACACCGGGTCTGTATCCACTGTTTGGGACGAGATTTTCTTTACAACTTTCTTTATAAGAGGTACTCCCTCCCATCGGAAATAATTCTCGATAATGGATTACTATTAGCATGAATCACGAAGAGAGTATACTAAGAATTAATTTAGATCTCAGTAGAATAACATCATCAAATTTCACTATTAGCATGAATCACGAAGCAAATCTAATGGTTCGGATGCATTGTTTCTAGTTGCAACCTTATGTGCAATTGCAAAATCTCAGTTACAACCCAATTCGCAACTCAATTATATGAATCACGATGCAAATCTAATGGTTTAAAACTTTACTGAGAACTAAGTTAGTTCTCAATCTCTTGTGTTGTTGTCCTCACTTTCGATGTCGCTGCCCCAAGTCACGAATCACCAATTCCACATCGTTATAAAGACTCGAACCACTATTGCTAGTCCACATATCTAGGCTTAGATGACATTCACTTTGCTATGGAACGAGAAATCGTACCACGTGATGGTAACAACTAGCAGAGCTTCGCTGCGCTGGTAGATAAAAAATATGGGTGCACGTGACCGAATCACATCCAATACAGTAATCTTCACACATGAAGCGCCTAGTTGAGTTTGATGGTGGAGCCTTCCAAAACACGACACTCTAGCCGAGCTAGTAGGCCCCCTGCTACCATCGGAACTACCGAAGAATAACCAGGCACCACTGACCGATGGTCCCCTTAGGTGCAGCACAAGGCCCGTGAGACAGCCTAACCCTGTTGGGCCCAGATTGGACCCAAATTGGGATTGCGGCGCCGCCTCCCGAGCGCAACTGCGCTGCAGGTGATGTGTGTCGCCAGGACGTGACTCCCGAGCGTTGCCAGAATAGCCGCTGTCCGCTGGCCTAGATCGAGCCCCCGCTGTCGTCGCCCGACCAAGGCAGGAACGCGCAGCCGAAGCTGTAGCCACGCGCACATTGTCGCCTCCCTTCCACCTCATCGTCCTCCTTGCACTGGAGCCATCGCCATCCATCTCCGCACCGAGTCAACGGAAACCACATGCCGCCATAGCCCTCTGCCGAACGGCAAGACGGGCGCCACCACCGCCGTTGGCGATGATGACGGCAGCGTCCATGGGATCAATGTTCGGGGGAGGGGGGGAGGGGTGCATAGGTCTTCGGGGATCTCCGAAGCGTTGAGCGTATTCGTTTTTGGCAAAAACTTCCATATATTAACCTTAGAATGAGAGGGACATACAATCCCTTTTACATAGTGCAAAGCTGGCTACATATGCACTTGACCACGTATCAGTAAAAAAGACACCACCCAAGATGAAACTGTTGAACATTGCAAATAGAGCTAACCAGTCATCCATTAATAAAAAAGATTTACCAACACAGCCATGACACATCAACATAATCTTGCGCAACAACTAAGTAGCCACGGGCTGCGGCACACCGGATGCTGCTGCGCCACGACTAAGCCCATAGTCGTTCTGCATCGCTACAGCTAAAGAGGCATCGTTGCGTCGGCCACCAGTTCAACACACAGACACAGTGTGCGTAAATTTGTTTTCCAAAGTCGATTGAAATTTCTCTAACCTATGATTAGCCGGGATAATTAATCAACCCTGCTTGTCTCGCTACAATAGAGGATCGAGGAGAAGCTTACCCGCACAGGAAGAGAGGAGTTCCTGTTGCCATCGGGCGTGGCCGGCTTCGAGGACCTCCACCTTGGCCCCAAGCCGTGGAGGAGGTTTTCCCCTGCTGGTTCCAGCGCCTTCGTTCGCGTTCTCTTTCTTCCCTGAGTTGCCTGAGTTTCTTCAAGTAATAAGGCTCAAAATCCTTTTTTTAGATCAATAGGGACCCAGAGGGAGCCCCCGCCCCATTTTATTAATGAAACTAGGGTAAGTTATATACACCAACACAGTAGTCTGGTACGAAATAAATGAAACTCTCAGAAAGGAGAGGAAAAGCATTCTAGAATCTAAAAAGGAGCGAGAAAGGTTTCACAACGACATACAACCCCAGATTAAAGTATTAGCTAGACCGCATCCGCGTCTATAGAGCCACAAATTTGGCGGAGCTTGTCCTTCATGTCTTCAACCGACAGCAGCGCATCCTTCTGATGAGGGAGCTACGCCCAGTTGCACAACCACAGGTGATCGCCATGTGTGTTTGCCGGAGAGGAAGCCGAGGCAGACATCCCAGGTCTTGGCGCTTGCAGAATGATTGGAGTATGAGGAGCAAGTGTCATCGCCAAGGTAAGTCTTCTGGAGCTCGGAGGATGCCAGAGAGTTGGTGAGTGAACAGCTCCATCTTCTCTGACATGTTTTCCTTCCAAATTAGTTTCCACTTCCTGAGGGTATTCAAGATTAGCCACCACATCTGTTTCGAGCATAGCCACATTTGACCGTCAAAAATCATGGGCAGCCATCCCATCAAGGCACCGCCCGAAATTTGTTGCTCACGGCCACCTCCAGCCTTCAAGCGAACACTCATCTCCGAAGTTCAGGTGAACAGCCACCTTGGCGGGGCAGTGGCTCGCCAATCTCCGGTCAGGCACGGAACCTTTGGCGACTAGACGAAATGACATCGTCGATTCGCCGTCTTGTCATCAATTCGTCCTTGAAATACAATTCAACAGGGAGTCCATAATCGCAAAGGGATTCTACCATAAATATTTTATAATAAAGTGTGATCTTTTGTTCCCTGTTTATTTTTTCTACACAAACACAAGTGAGTTTTTCAATTTTCTTTGTCACATTCAAAAGCTTGACATCACAAGTTTTTGATCCTGGCACCGCCACTGCCTGGGAGGAACTGCTAGTGACCACACAACAGGTAGAAAAATGGAAGTAACTCCTCGAAAGCTTATTATTCTGTAGAGGGAACTAGTAGAGTATTGCCCATCAGAGTTGTATGCCCAGATCAAAGAATCACAGTCAGTAGAGAAATCAATACTTTTGCTGATTTCCTCAAGCTCAAACCATTTTTCCACCATCTCTGCATTAAAATTTCTCCTAAAAGTAAGTTTGACATTGACACTGTCCCAAATTTGAGATATAGTAGCCATTTGTTCATTACAGATACAGTACATATCTCAAAATTGAACAGCTAGGGGTGAAGTGCCAAACCAGGTGTCTTCCCAGAACCTGATTTGCTTTCTAGAACCTAATTCTGCTGGTCCAGTGCTAGTGCTTCCCGGAGTGACTGAAACACCGACTCCATATCGTGGAGCTTGACGAGGCGCCCCCGCCGTATGGCCCATGCTGGTTCCCCCCCCCCCCCCGTGGATGATGCGGTCGTACTCGACACGACGGATGTCGTCGGAGAGCACGTCATACACGTCCTTTGCCCTGCGGAACGAGGCCGCCGCTGCGGCGTCGGCCTGGGCGTGGTGGTCCGGGTGGTACCGGTGGGCGAGCCGGAAGTAGGCGTTCCGTACGTCGCTCTTGGTGGTGTTGGGCTGCACCCCCAGTGTACGATAGCGATCGCTCGTCGATCATCCACATTCAAAACATAAGTATTTATAGGTACAATGTTGTGAATGGATTGGTATCCATATTTTACTCTCTTATGTCTGTTCACTATTATAAGATCTTTTACATATGTATGGACTAGATACATATCAAATTGAGTAAACCGATACATTTACCACGATATTATTAGAGTGTGTCCACCCACCAGTTTTTTCCCTGTGTTTGCAACTGGTTAAAGAAACCTAGATATTATTAAAGAGGGCCAAGTGGATACCATCCAGACAAAAGCAGTCATGCATCCATCCAGCGCTACATTGTTCTGGGTCGATCGAGCTCTAGGCGATCCCATATTTTTTTTAAACTCTGAACATCGATTGAAGTTTCTCTAACCTAGGGTGAATCTTCATAGTATGAGTCACTACTTCGGTGTTGGCCTTCTTTGAGCTCTAGGTGATCCCATTATTATGCTGACATGTCGGAAGCACATTGCACTGGTCTTTTTCTCGTCAGCTAATTCCCCTCGCTTTCTTGTGCACGACGTTTGTACATATACCAGATCAGTGCAGAACCTCCAATCAACGCGGCACTGCAGTAAACAGTAACGCATGGATGTGAAAATTTATCATGCTTGAACAACATAAGTACAGAGTACTGGCCTGCATTGTTGATTAGCCGGCCGGGAGAAATAATCAACGCTGCTTTGCTCGCTACAATCGATGATCGAGGAGAAACTTACCAGCACAGGAAGAGAGGAGTTCCACTTCCACTTGCCATTGGACGTGGCCGTGGTGGTGGCCGGCTTCGAGAACCTCCACCTTGCCCTGAAGCCGTGGAGGAGGACCTACTCCTAGTTGAGGAGGTTTGTCCCTGCTGGTTCCAGCGGTGTTGTTCGCGTTCTCGGCGTTCTCGCTCTTCCCGGAGTTGCCTGAGTTTCTTCGAGTAAGGCGACTCGGAATCCTTGAGCAGGTCCCGTACTAGTGCTTCTCGGAGTGACTCCAACTCCGACGCCAAATCCCCGAATCTGGACTCCCAATCCGACTCATCATCGAAGGAGGTCGACCACTCCCAATCCGACGACTTCCCGTACGTGGAGCTCGAGGAGCCGGCCCCGCCGTATGGTCCGTGCCGGCTCCCCGAGGCCGACGAGGAGGCGCCCCCGTCATATGGTCCATGCCGGCTCCCCTAGTCGGACGAGGAGGTGCGGAAGATGCGGTCGTACTCGGCACGACGGACGTCGTCGGAGAGCACGTCGTACGCGTCCTTTGCCCTGCGGAACGAGGCCGCTGCGGCGGCGCGTCCGGCGGCGTCGGCCTGGGCGTGGTGGTCCGGGTGGTAGCGGTGGGCGAGGCGGAAGTAGGCGTTCCGTATGTCGCTCTTGCTGGCGTTGGGCTGCACCCCAGCGTCTGGTAGTGGTCGCTCATCGATCGCCTCCTTGCTAGCTGATTATCGACTTTTCTTTCTGAGATTCGTTCATGGCGTCTTTTCCTTTTTGCGCAAGGAACTCAGCTTTGGAGAAGAACTCAACCCGGAATCTCCTCCGTATACGAATACGATACAAGTTCCAACGGCACATTTGTGCGCTAGAGAATATAGAGACAACTAATCTATTGCATATTTGTTTTTAGTAGTAGTAGTAGCTTTATTTTTTAGCCACTATTAATTGTTTTCAGTATGAATATATCTAGATATATTTTAATATATAGATACATCCATAATAGCGATAAGTAAGTGCTCAGATGGAGTACAGTACAAAAGACACATCGCCCTCCTAAGCCCATGTCCATACCGGGTATAGCCATCTATACGGTATACTGCATAGAGCTGCTCGTCGTCATCATTAGTCCATGCCCCCTCGCAATCGTGGTCGTCGTTGCCACGATCCTCTCCCCATCGCCGGTCCCTGCCATATGATCCCCTGCATGTCGCCACGAGACCTCTCCTCATCACTCCTTGTTACTGGCGCCGATGAAGGCGCACGGCCAAACCACGTTGAGCCGAACATGTTGTTAGACTTGTCGTTCCATCTCTGTTTAATTACAAGTTCTATTTCACAAAATAACGGACCGGACATGTTGTCGGACATGTCTAGCTCTTCGCGCTCGTTCCCAAAGGGCTAGATACACCGGTGGACTGACCCGCCAATAACCTAGCCATATGTGAGTCGTTGTCCTGCCTACATGTCGTCGCCAACCCTGCCGGCACCCACCTCCGTGGTCAAACCGAGGCTCATGCATCAACACTGTTTGAAGTAAAAGTGTTGAGAAAATGAACTGATGCTTTCATTGATGAATAAGAGGTATTTATACCCCTGGAACAGGTGCCATGCAATGGCGGTTTACAAAGTTTGTGCCTCTTCGGAGGGACACAGCGTTTGGACAAAATAACTGCCTACTTAGCTTAGGATCTAAGCTAATCTAATTAACTGCCTAGTTAGCTTAATAATTAAGCTATTTTATTTCTAACACTCCCCCTTGGACAACGCTATATCTTGAAAACCCCTTGTATAATCTTCAGGATCTTCTCGTATAGTCTTGGAAGTCTTCTTGTGTAGGTTTGAGGATGTCCTTGTAAACAACACTGCTCTTTGTAAATTATATCATCTTGAAAATCATCATCTTTAGAATTTCTCCCCCAAAAACCCCATGGGTAAAATATGAGGAGAAGAGTATTTGATATGTTGTTAAAACTCCTTAAAACCCAGTGGGAAAAGAAGGAGAAAATGATACAACATATAGTGATTGTTATCTCCTTGACAACTCACATGAGAAAAACCTTGAAAAGGGAAAACCTCATTAGTGAGTTTAGAGAATAACATATATGCCTTTGTACTTCCTTCTAAAAACCCCAATGGGGAAAAATAGGAAGGATGGCATATATCTTGAGTAAATATTGCAAAGAGTGCATTATGACATGCCACTGAAAACTCCTTTAAAACCCAATGGGAAAAATATAAGGAGAAAGTGATATGGCATATCTAAACACTTGTATGTATATTGTCTCATTAAAAACCTTTTATGAGAAATCATTAGGAAAAACTCATCAAGGGAAAAAGAGTACAATACATATGATCTGAAGATCATCAATGGGTTAAAATTAGGGAATTTACTCCCCCTGAATTGTGCAAATCTCAAATTTGTCTTATACCAATTCCATGACATAGTTATGGAATACAAAGTTGGTAATTAAAGACATTGTGAATAAATCTGTTAGATTTTCACAATATATGTTTGCAAGAACAATATCCCCACTTTGGGAAATGCTATTTTACTAGCAATTTATTTTGCTATATTGTTCTCTATATAACCCACATGCATTTGTGCAATACAAGTGTGATTTATCTTGATAGATATGATATTGATTCCGTTGAATCCTAACCACATGATTTTGAAAGTGGTCAATCATTATGTGAAGCAATATAAACTGATGCTTCAAAGTATATTAATTAATCCAAAATGATTAATGAGGGTAGACTATAGAGTCTATTATGAAGATATCCTTGAGAAGGATCTTCTACTGAGTTCAGTCCATGATATGGCATTTATTGGGATCAGTTGATTATAGCCAATATATGTATATCACATGATGGTCAAACCTTAATGTTCCTGAAGGAATTAATCAAGATATTTAGTGCCTTGAAGATACCAAAGGATATTACTTCATCCAACGTGTGGTTGGATTTTGCACTTTATTAAACTGACAACAAAAATATTATCACATCTGATGTAGTTTGTGAGGTATGGAACTACAGGTCCCAATATCACTTCATCATTGATACCATTAATGAATGATTTGTACCTTGATAGGAATAGTATGATCATATGTGTTGATATGGTTTATCCATATTTAATTTCTACCACATTTTATGGATACATGAAGACTGAAATATATGTATTCCCGAGGGGATATATCCAAGTTGTGAATCCGATTGGTAGTTGGTTTAATCCAAATTTCCATCATAAGATGATTGTAAGCACCTTTCATGTATATAATTCGATGATAAAGTCATCTACATGTACAAAGGTCATGTATAATCCAATTAGGGATTTTGTTTATGACTACATGTAAGCAATCATCATTATTTGAGTAATCCATTTGAAGAAGGAATTCTCTTGGTCAGTTGTACCATATAATTTTTCTGACCATCTCTTCAAGTCATAGATTGACTATTGAAGATTTACACAAATATATGTTGCGATTTTCTTTTGGATATAATCCCTGAAGGGACTTTAATATAGGTATCCAAAATGAGTGATCCATATGCGTATGGATCCATCAACTGCATGAATAGTTTATTTGTAACTGCCAATAATAGTAATATCGAAACATGATCCACATATACCAAGAGGGTATGTTGCATCATAATTGATGTTGGGTCTCTGCATGAACCCTTGTGCTACAAGCCTCGCTTTTTCACCACCTCATTGTTTTCATTATTAACAAAAAGTTATTGATCTTTCAGAGGAAAAATCCTTATGAGGAGTAGGTATTACTAAGGTAGATACCTCTCTTTTGTTGAGCGAGTGCTATTCTTATTTAATTGCTTCCTTCTAGTTGAACCAATATACGAGTGCATGAGGCACTCTGCCATGGACTTTGGTTCAGGGCCCGAAAGGTTTTAGCAATTTTAAGAATAAATATATGTCGACAAATGTAGGCTTTTATGTTAAATGATTCTGTTGAATCAATGGATTTGTGGCAATATCATTTACATCATTTAACTCCTCATGATTTCCCATAACAATGGAGTCAACGTGTTTCGATGTCCAACACTTAAAATTGTGTGCACATTTGTGTTGGTTTGGATGGTGAGCATCCATTTTGTGTTATTCAACTTGAGGTTGAATTACATTTACAGTTTGAGGATAGCATTTCCTCTATGTCCGCGGAAACATATGAGAATTTAAATCCCATGTGACAAGATTTCTCCCCCTTTTGCTCTCATTTGGGGAGAAGAGTGGTTGAATTAGGTACCTCCACTCATGTTGCGTATTGCTTGCATGAATAATATGATGTTGTGACATCTTTATTCTCTATAAATGTATGTGGCAGATTTGCAATGTGTTGCAAATTTTTGATTGAACTTCATGTTCGGATTTTTCAAGTACGTGAATATAAGGACTGAACGTCTATGACATTTTTTATTTATTTATCGGCATTCTTTGTGGTACTAATCTCCCCCTAATGCCGAAAATGTCCTTATTGCTAATGCAATCAACGTACGGGCTATCAATAACTCCCTTCTTAGGGCCAAGTATTTGATGGACAATACCTTAGTTATTTCTCACATAGATCCCAATTTGATGTGAGAGCCCATGATGTACATTGGGGTGGTGATATCGGTATATGACCAATTTATCGCAGATGGGAAATACTTATTTGATTTCCACGTACTTACTGCAAAGGGGAAGCAGTATGATATGCAGTTATTATGATCTTGATCAGATCTACGCCATGTAAGGACGCATGTCTCCAACAAGAGGTTGGTATAATTCAATTTTCTTGATGTGGTCACTTAATTAGTTACTCTAAATAGTCCACCCGTATCTCATATATATTCAAGAATTTGAGTGGCTCATTTGTAATTTTAAGGTGAGAGAGCCTTAAAAATAATAATTTCTCATGGCACATGTGGTGCACATAAAATCTGATGACTTGAGAATTTTGCAACTTTCAAGTTGTGACCAACAAGATTGTTGATAATTTTTCATATCATCCCTATGATGGGGTGACTATGGCGATTATGCCAAATGCTAAATTTATCAACATTTGAAAAATTATTTTGTACGCAACAAAATTAGTATGAATTTGGTTCAAGCATTTAATTGTCATGTTAAAAGAACATGATATTATTGGACAACATACCACATGTAGTAGTATAATTATAGGCTAAGTGACATAATGGAATAGTTATGAGACTAACAAGGTCACCAAAATGTCTTGGGAATTTTCTTCTGAAAGCAAATTATAATCGCACATGAGTGCATCTTTTATGGAGCAATACTTATGTTCTCTTTCTGATGAAGATTATAAGTACAATATGCAATCACATTATTTTCTGGTGCTTATCGAAGTGAGCTTCGAAGTTATCCCATTGAACTCATATTAATTGATGCATATATGGCATAACCTAACCAATGATATGGGAATTGGAAATGCATATGTATGATGATTCATACAATAATACATTTTTGATAAACTTGATAGTTATCCTTTTTAATAAGGTTCACTTTGTTTCTGTTTGTCATGTTACCTCTACTTTACATTAATTTCTCATGGTTCATTTTGAACCAAGGAGATTTGTAGTTCATTGACTACTAGTATGAATTTCAGGTAATTGTATATCACCGTAGGGTGTATTTAATGATTCTTCAGAAGAAGTTATCATATAGTTTTAGCCTAAAATAAAGACAATAATGCTGATGCATTATTATCAAAGGACGATGTAAAGTACATTAGAGGTTTTGATCAGATCTTTATAACTTTTTTTCTGATCAGAAAATATCAACTTTGAGTTGATTATGTAAACAACAGAAAGAGGGAAAAAACCCGCAATGTAGTAGAAGTCCTCAAAAGTGTTTGAGAAACCATTACCATTACATTTATGCATCATATATCTTCTTGATGGAGATTTAGAGGAAAACCGATATTTAATCAATTTCTCTCATGTAATATGAGTTCGGCGATTTCCACTAATGGAAATGATAGCCATGTCCTGCATGAGATGATCATGCAACTCATTTACTATGTTAGTAAATTTGAATTGATGAAAAATGCTCTCAATAAGCATATGTTAATGGTCAAGGTGATTCTGTAATGACCATAGGGTAGACATTCAATGTTGAGACATTAAATGTTATTTATATCAATGTTTTGGACTTTATTCCCAAAGTGATGGGTGATATTATATTTTGCACCAAAACATGGATATACCTTTGACATTGGTTATTCACGGTGAATATAATTATCACCATATGACATAGAAATAGTAGTTTGTGAGAAATAATGGACTATGTCTTGATAGACATTAGAACCATGTCCAATAATTATAGATCCCACATCTTACCAATGTAATAGAAGCATGAAATAACCATACATGAATTGTTTTTACTATGATGGTAAAATTCATTTTGGTAAACAACAAATATGTTCTAGAGGAACATTTGGAAATTAAACTGATGCTTATAAGTCATATATGTGTAGATCTTCGAATTTCAAGTTAACACGTTGTAGATAATCTCCTTTTTTATGAAGTACATCTCTCAGTAGTAGGAAGCATAGTTTGACATGTGTCAGTAGATGCCTTATCCTATTACCTTGTGTTATACTTTGACATTGACTTATTCGGAAGAGCACTTTGTAGGTAATCTTATCGTCGTAATGACGAATAAGTATGCCTCGCAGTAATGGATAATCTGCACTTTATGCAGTAGATGCCATCACCTTGTGTTTCACGAATAATATTCGAGATAGTCACATATATTTTTATCTCATATTTTATTAATGAGAAATTTTGCACAAAAAATTAAATTTTAAGTGCAAAATTAAGTTGTTGTACCAAATAACATGTTATAAAATGCTAAAGGCATATATATTAATAACATGTCATATTACATGTTCGTATGTTATATTAGACCGAAGGTCTAGAATCTTATCTCATTGTTGATTTTACCTCATATTTTGAGTGAAAATTTTGCAAGAAAATTAGCTTTCTATTGCAAAATAAAGTTGTTGTACTAAAATGCATGCTATATAAATGCTTGAGGCAAATATATACAACATCATATAATTTTGAGATATTCAAAATATGAGTAAAATATTCTGGCCCAATATATGTAGACTTAAGGTCTTCATGTGGTACTTTTACGTGATGTAAAACAGTACATTATTATGCAGAATTATAAAGACCATACGGAGTCTACTACCAGGCCGTGAAGCCAAAGGGTTGAATGCAATAATAATAACCTGTAGGTTAAAGCACTAAGAAAACTTAGCTTATACTGCAAAATTTGAAGACCAGATTGATTGATTGTCCAATAGAATAGGACATGGACAAATCAGCTTACAGAATTAAGCCAAAATACTTAATAGAGAAAGTTAGGGGCCGTTGTGAATACAACGAGAAGTGTATGGAGTACGGAGGAAAACTACCGAAGAGATAAGATTCCCCAATCTTTCTCCCGTGAGTTTCCGATGAAACTTCTACAGCAGTAGAACACCTCATCCCAATTCCTTCTTTGTCGTGAGGAGAGAGAGATAGAGCGCCGCCATGCTGCGTGCACTGCTGCCGAGAGCAGCTGCCGCTGCCTTGGGGAAGAGCAACCCCGGGGACCGGCCGATGGGACGCGCTCGGAGGAGCAGGGCCGGGGGCCACGGCTGTGGTCACGGCTGTCGATGGGGCTGGCTCGAGCAACGCCGGAGGACGCTGTTGGGCATGCCGGCTGCCGCCGGTGTGAGCCGAGTGCCAAAGAGGCGTCGGCCGCTAGGAGCCGCGGGCTCGGCCGCCGCCAGTCTACGCGATGGATGAGCCATGGGGGGCTTCGTCGGGAGCACTATAACCGCCGATGCCGTAGTCACAGGTGAGGTCGCTCGAACGCCGGCATCGAAGGCAGTTTTGGCCATGATTCTTACCTCTGTTTTCCTCTTATCCTCTGTGATGTGGCCTTCTCGGGAGGAGAAGCTCGTGGGGCAAGGCCGAGGACTGCTTCCTCCGCAGGCGCCGGAACGCCGCGAGGGCACCGCATTGGTGCGCCGGAGTTTGCCGGAGCGTCGCTACGGGCTCACCTTGCCGGAATTGTCGCCTCGGTTCTTGCCGACGACGGTGCCTTCCGTCGTTTTTCTGGTGGCCTTTTGCTCTCAGGAAGAGCAGCGTGCGTGATAACGTGTTTGAAGTAAAAGTGTTGAGAAAATGAACTGATGCTTTCATTGATGAATAAGAGGTATTTATACCCCTGGAACAGGTGCCATGCAATGGCGGTTTACAAAGTTTGTGCCTCTTCGGAGGGACACAGCGTTTGGACAAAATAACTGCCTACTTAGCTTAGGATCTAAGCTAATCTAATTAACTGCCTAGTTAGCTTAATAATTAAGCTATTTTATTTCTAACAAACACCTCGCCCGCCGACCACGACCGCCAGCACACAACACAGTTGCCACGGCGGCGAGCCGACAACGAGTACATGCTACATTGCTACTTCTATATGCATGCCTACCTGTAGATCAGTTTAAATTTGTTATGCCATACGGGTTTTCTATAGGGCTACAAGTTAATTACTCATTTAGTATTTGTAAAAGACAATGATGCTATTAATTACGAAGAGGTACCAAGCAATCTTAGTCGTCTTTATATTTGAGTTTGGTGAGTTTATGGAAGGAAATGTATCTGGACACATTTTAGTGTCTAGATACTTTGGTATTAGGGTCTAGATACATTAATATTAGGGACAAGTTTAATGAAACAGAGTGAGTAGGGAATTACCGGCATGTTGCTGCATGACAGCATGGATATTTTTTTTAAGACGACTAACAGAATCATTCATCAATTGTCACGTTCGTTTACATTTCATTCTTCACAAAAAGAACAGATGAAATGATCCTATACGTATACACTGAGCAACTCAAAATGTGGTCGCCAAAGTACAGTGGCTGAATCACTAACGAGTTGCCGGAATAAAGAACTAATAAAACGCGTGTTTGTCCTCGATGCTCGGCTGGTAGATTTGGAGCGCAAATATCCGTAGGTTTTGCTCCATTGAACCTACAGCCATGTACCTAGCATCAGCTTCAAACATCATAGAAGTTACTTTCTATGTTCCTGATGGATCCGTTAGTGTTTTGATAACATTCCAATCACGGATTATTTTGCAAACCCCCCATTTACTGGTGTATCATCTCCATATTTCCGAAGATCCCAAATTTTGACAGCATCTAGACCAGCAGTCGCTAGGAGGTAACCATTTTCAGAGAACTAGATGGACCGGCCGGCTTCGCCCGGCCCGCCTATAGAGCGTTTGGCATGTAGCCTACCAAAGTGCTCGGTTGTGTTGTGTTGCTGCCCGGGAGGAGGATGAAGATGCGGGATTGGGGAGGGGAATTGGGATAATTTGGTCCAGCTAGGGTTTTGACCCAAAGCTAGGCGGACCAGAGATGGGGCAAGAACACTCGGGTGCTCACCACGGGCTTGAAGGCAAAGCGTACGACTCACGCAAGCACGGCGACGCCGGAAAAGAAGCAGAGGTCGGCGGTGACCATGGCGCACCTGCCCGACCGCGTTCCGGAAGCTTCCGTCTGATTCCTCGCCCCATGATGTAGATCTCGGCGAGGCGGATCCCCTGGTATGCTCAGCTCGGGGCGGGGGTGCTCCATGGCGACGACACGGTCTGTGGGAAGACGACGACATGGTGGAATACGACCGCGTTTCTTCCTGGAACAAGGCAATGAAGCCCCCACCGCCCAAAGGAAAGTGAAAACAAACAGACATCCAACCCATACAGACCCACCGACACACATGTCCCACATCCGTCGGACCCAATAACCAGCGAATGTGAAACGGTGCGGCGAGACGTAAGAACTGAAGAAGGAGTAAGCATTGTGCCAAAGACGGTTCGCAGGCCAGCCAGATTCCACCGCTCGAAACCTGGCCCAACAGCAGCGACCGAGAAAGCAGGCAACCCACACGCAGAGAGCAACGAACCTAACATCGAGCGACAAGTGCCCTCAAAACGCAGGCTCACGACCAAGCTTAAAGCTTAGGTTAATTTCCCCCAGGATTTGACGATGACCACAGCCAAGGAAAGGTGGGAACGACTTGTCGTGAGACACAAATTCTTTGACAACATCCATAAAACCAACACCGCCTTTCAGATAAACATTTATAACTTGAAGCAAAATGTCATCTATATTAGTAGAAATATGCGACACAATATTGTGATACCCACAACATAAGACTTCATATTCTAGCCACAATGCTTCTGCCTCCAGCCAAGCACTATGATTACAAAACTAAAAGGTCCACACCCTACTAAGGCAACCAAAAATCACAACATTGCATTACAAATATGATTGCACACCTTCCCATATAAAAGATGTCAGTAGCTATAGCTTAGTCCAAAGAAGAGAATTTATCAATAGTTGATTGCATATACTTGTTATTTTTTCCTTACTTCATTGAATACCTCTATACAGCAAAAAAAGGAAAACATTATGGCAAGGATACTCAACAAAGATGATGCAACAACACATATAGGTCAAAATTTGATTTTACTGTACTTTAAAGAACTTTGAAATCTAAATAAGCTCTGAGCATGTATGAACATGTTACTCTGGAAGGATTTGCAATGGAGAGGACAGTAAAATAATTTAAATTGGACCTAAATCCCTCAAAGCATGGTCAATGTAATATGTATAATATTCACCATGATATTTTTTAGATAAAAGGCATCTCTGCCCGACTTTAAATTAATAAAGCCGCCATAAAAGCAAGGCAAAAGGTTCGATACAACAGTCAAGCACAGGCGAAATTCACAAGACAACACTTGTCTTGCGCGCCACACACAGACACACACTTAACGAGTTTAACACTGAGACATCAAGCGGGAGCAGAGGGTTCTTGAGTTTGGAGAATTCTAGTCTGGCGATACAAAGCGCGAAGGGCTCCAATGATGATGTCCATCTTGTCAACGTGCTTCTCCTTCAGCAGAGGCCTCCAAAGCTGCAGAAACAGTGCGGTTTTGTAGAAGCAATCAGCAGGTTGTTTGGGAAATGAGTTCTCGATGGTAAGCTTGTTTCGAATTAGCCAGAGGGCCCAACTTTGTGCTGCAAATAAAATCCAGAAAGCTTGTCGCACAATAGGGGTAAGCTGCTGTAGAATTACAAGGAAATCAGCAAGAGAAGTAGGGTTCCACTGAACGCCAAAGGCTTCTCTAATTCCACTCCACAAAAGACGAGCGAAAACACACGAAAAGAATATGTGGTTGATGGATTCCATTTGTCCGCAAAGGGCACACTGCCCATTAGACCTACCATGGCGCCTATTAATTTGTTCATTTGCTGGCATCTTCCCCTTGGCCATCTGCCAGAGAAAGATCTTGATTTTTAGGGGAAGTTTCGATTTCCAGAGGAGTTTTTCATGCGGAAGACTGGGGCCTTGATTGATTTTCCGATATAACGAGGAAACCGAGAATTTTCCATGGGGTTCGAGGGCCCATGAGACCTGATCACACTCAGCAGAAAGATGAATATGATGGAGTTCCTGCATAAGACGCTCCCAGGCTTGGACCTCTTCAAGCCCAAACGATCGTCTGAACTGAATTGAGGCAGGAGAAATGGGGAAGGCTTGAGCAACAGTGATAGTTTTAGAGCTGCAGATATCAAAAAGCCGAGGGAATATTAGTGCCAGGGGGCCCTCCCCCTGCCACCAGTCAGTCCAGAAAAAGATCTTCTCCCCATTGCCAGGGGCAAATTTCGCCCCAAGTTTGAACAAGTGCTTGATTTTATGAAGGCTTCGCCAGAACTGCGAGCCACCCTGGCGGTTTCTGGCGAAGATGTTGTCCACATTGAAGTATTTTGCCCGAAGCAACTTGAACCAGAGATTGTGATGTTCAGCAGGGTTGAATATTCTCCATATCCACTTACTCATCAAGGCAGCGTTGAAGACTCTCGAGTTAATAATTCCCAAACCACCTTGGTCTTTGGGGCGGCAAACCTCCGGCTAGTTAACCCAGTGATAGCTACGTTTGTCTGAGATCCCTTCCCAGAAAAACCTAGCTAGAATCTTGTCAAAAGATGCATGGATGCCATCAGCTAACAGAAAGAGGCCCATCGCATACAGAGTTAGGCTGGAGAGCGATGAATTTATCAAAGTTAAACGAGCAGCCGAAGACATGAACCGGCCTTGCCAAGGGTCAACTCTGTGACCAACCTTACCCACCAAGTTTTCCCAATCAGAGATGGACAATTGTCTGTCAGCAATAGGGAAACCAAGATAGGTGAAGGGGAAAGAGCCCTGCTTGCAATTTAGTGCATTTGCCACTCTGGCTTGCACCTCTTGCGGGGCCCCCATCACAATTACCTCACTCTTGAGGAAGTTGATTTTCAAGCCCGACAGAATTTCAAAGACAATCAAGATGAATTTCAGATTAATTAGAGAATTATCGTCCAGTTCCACAAGTAAGATGGTGTCGTCTGCGTATTGAAGATGCGTAACTCCTCCTTGGATCAGGTGAGGAACCACCCCTTTGATATGACCTGCGTTGCTAGCTGCATCGATCATAGCTGACAGCGCGTCAGCCATGAAGTTGAAGAGTAAGGGGAAATAGGGTCTCCCTGACGAACCCCTCTTTTATTTCGAAAGAAAGGGCCAATTTCCCCATTGATTGAGATCGCAGTTTGGGCCCCTGTAACTAGCTGCATCAAACGATGGACATTGCCGCCCTCGAAGCCCTTCCTAGACAGCACATCTCTCAGGAAAGCCCAACTCACTCTATCGTAGGCTTTCTCAAAGTCAAGTTTCAGGATTACTGCCCTCTGGCCAGAAACCTTTATCTCATCAATGATTTCATGCAGCGCCAGCGCACCGTCATGGATTAGTCTCCCCTTGATGAACGCTGTTTGGGTAGGCGATATCACACGATGCGGTATCGGTGATAATCTGATTGCATAGGCTTTGGAAATGAATTTGAAAATAACATTGATCAGCGCAATCGGACGGAACAGCTTGATTGAGTCCGCCCCTGGGACTTTGGGCAAGAGAGAGAGCACTCCAAAATTCAGCCTAGAAATGTCCAATCTACCTAAGGCAAAGTCATTGAGAATTTGCAGAATGAGGGGTTTTAGCAAAGGCCAGAACGATTTGAAAAAGGCAACTCGGAAACCATCTGGCCCAGGTGCCGTATCAAGCTTAGTTTGAGCAAGGACCTCGTCAAGCTCCTGAGAAGAAAAGGAGAGGGCGAACGACGCATTCTCATCGTCAGAAACCCTAGACTCAAAATCCCACAGATTAGAGACAAGAGTGATGAGATGAGGTTCTTCCGTGCCCATCAACTCTCGATAAAAGGCATAAACATGCGATTGGATATCATGCTGGTCAGTGATAGGACCGGCCGGAGTAGAAAGAGAGGTGATGGCACACTTCCGACGACGCCCATTCGCAATCGCATGGAAATAAGCAGTGTTAGCGTCCCCTTGAACCGTCCACTTTATTCGGCTGCGCTGCCTCCAGTAGTCTTCCTCCTTCTGGTAGATGTTAACTAGTGTCTCTTCCAGGTGATAACGAAGCGTCCATCCTTCATCATTCAACCCGACCCCGTCCGCCACAAGATCCAGCTCTTGGATTTGTTGGAGGATTGAATCCTTCTCCAGCCTCGAGTCTCTTCGCAAATTAGCACCCCAGCCCTTAAGGAACCGGCGAAGCATACCCACACGAGAGTGCAAGAAACCAATGGCATCAAAGTAAGCGCCCTGCGCAGTGGCCATAGGTCCCCATTTTGCATGGACCAAGTCCTTGAATCCTGGAAGCGAAAGCCACGCATTCTCAAAGAAGAACCTACTTGCCCTGGGCGCCAAATCTGTCCCAGTGGCAAACACTAATGGCGTATGATCCGAACCAATGCTGGGTTCGGCCGCCAGGGAAAGCAGGGGGAAGGCCGTTTCCCACTGGGGCGAGATGAAAACCCTGTCAAGCACACAGCGGACAGGGTTCAATTGTTTGTTTGTCCAAGTGAAACGAGCCCCAGAACGAACAACCTCACGTAACTGCAGGCGAGCAATGGAATCATTAAATAGATTGACCCTCGACCAATCAATGTTTCTGTTGTTCTTGTCGGCGCTACCTCTGATTAAGTTGAAGTCACCAGCGATTAGAACCGGGGAAGTTGCTCTGGACACTACTTCCTCCAGCTCTTGGAGGAAGAGTGGTGAGCGACTATGGTCGGCCGGGCCATAGACCCCCACAAACTCGAAGAAAAACCCAGAAGCTTTCAGAACAACTTTCGTTGAGATAAGGAATTCACCTTTAAACACTGTCCCGATATCAAAACATGAATCTCGGAAACCAACCAGCAAGCCACCGGAGTGACCCGAGGCTGGAAGCCAAGACCAGAAAAATTTGTCCCCAATCTCCAAACTCTCCAACTCTTGGAGAGAAAAATCCTGCCTAATTGTTTCCTGGAGGAAAAGAATGTCGACTCTCGCATTCCGAAGGAAGTCTTTCAGCTGGTCACGACGCCCTCTGCGTCCAAACCCGCGAATATTCCAAATTAGAGCTCTCATTTGGACACTATGGGAGAAGCCCGTGCTTGGCGAGCTGGAGTTTTCCTCAAGGTTCTGGGAGCAAGCGGAGAGGAAAGAACTTTCTTGGACACACGCTTCGGCTTGGGAATAGCAGGCATACACTTGCCTTTGGGAAGAGAATGGTTATCGGAATTAACCAGGCACCCCAGAGGCGAAGAGACAGGAACATCAACTGCACTAGTTGATGCTGTCGCGTTCGATACGGCCTCTGCCGCACGAATGCATTCTTCTTCAGCACGCTTGGAAGCCAGCGCTTGCGCTTGCGCAAGAGTAGCCTGGGCAAGTTCTTTGGCTTTCACAAGAGAGATTAAATCCCCAACAGAACCCACCCCAGGCAATAAAGCAACCCCCGAGTCCGAAGCAACGGCAAGCAGACGGTCATCCGGAAGAGAAGAGAGCAACACAAAGTCGGCAGAAGGAGCAAGCGTACCTGGATCCTTAGACGCCTGCACACGGACAGCCTTCTGTAGCATGTTCTCCGCATCCTTCCCTTTGATCCTTCCGCTCCTGCGTGCGCTCGATGTGGGGGTCGACGAAGTGACAGTTGAAGCAGTTGATCCCGACTTGGAGATCTTGGATGGCGATGCAGGATCAAGCAGAGGAGAGGCAGCCACCACCGCCGAACGCTTCCCTTTGGCAACAGTTATGCCCGCAGACACTTCCGCGGTCAAGTCCAGTTTCTTGGCCACCCCGGCAAAGGACCGGCCAACTTTGAGTTTCTTGCAATGTTGTGCCAAGGTCTCATTCTCAAAGTCCCAGTTGGTGGGGCTCTCCCACCCAATATCTGCCCGGTCCTCAGTGGAAAGCTTGAAGATTTTCTCAGGGGAGAAATGAGGCACATCCACCTCTGGGGACAGCTCAGGCGATTCCGAGATGGCGATTGGTGACACAGCCGCTGCCAACTTCGCGGCAAAAGTTGGGCCTGCTTGAAGGTTTGAGCCATATTGGCAAATGGACGGTGCTGGGGCAGAGGACGGGGAGGGCACACGCTTGATATTCTTCTGGGCAACTGGGGCACTGGAAGTGTTCTTCTTTGAGGGCTTAACCCCTGCTTTCTTGGGCCTGGATTTGTGCAGGGAGCTTGATTGTTGGCCAGCCGGACCCTTGTCCTTTGGCTCGAGCACAGCAGGGGGATCAGCAGTCCTAGACTTCTTCCTTTTCCAGTGAGCATCGGAATCGTTCTGATCATTCGCGTCAGGGTCCTCTTCATCATCTTTGTCAGAGTCATGGTCTGGTTTGCTTGGAGGGGGCGGAGGAACCGAACCCTGAGCAGAAATCCTCCCAACAGTCACGATTTCCACACGGTATCCTTTACCATTGACATAGAGCGGCACCACCATCTTGTGAAGCTCAGGGGTATGGATCTGAAACTGCATCAGCACTTCCTTGGGCTCCTTGGTGAGAGAAGTAGCATCCACCGCCAAGGGCTTCCCCACCATACCCAGTGCCGCTTTGAGCCGCTCTGGCTCCAGCAAACAAGGGGGCACACCTAGAACTTTAGCCCAGACTGCTGATAGGGGCGGAGGGGCACCCAAGGGATTGTTGATAGAGTCAAGGACAATGATCCTGATCCGGCTACCAGGAAGTGCCAGATCTGCAGCGTTCTTGCAGAGCTTGAGGCTGTCTGGCGTGGGGAACACCACCGAGAAGTCTGTCTCGCTCAACCTCCGAACCTGCCAATTCTAGTCTTCACAAACCAACAGTTTCAGTCCTTCCTCAAGTACCTGCTCGTTGGCCCTTGGGTCATCAACTAACACGAAGGCAAGATTGGCCGGCTGAGCACATGGCAGCGGTGGCACATTATCCATAGCAAAGAAACCCTTCCCATCTATGGCAAAACCAAACCATTTGACCTCCGCTTGCTTGGCAGCCGCCGGACACATGGCCGTGGTGTGGCCGTCAACGTCGCAAAGGGCACAGTGAGGCGGGGCCTTGCAATTTGACTGGTAATGCCCCGGCAAGGAGCAGTTGAAACAAGTGATAACGGGCTTTGAAGCCACGGGCTCAACCTCGAGCACG
Organism: Dactylis glomerata; assembly: GCA_007115705.1. NCBI lineage: Eukaryota > Viridiplantae > Streptophyta > Magnoliopsida > Poales > Poaceae > Dactylis > Dactylis glomerata. The sequence goes on from QXEO01000549.1 coordinate 3,453,879, forward strand.
TCGGATTGCGAGGAGGTCCCATGAGATGGAAGCTGCGAGGACGAAGCCGGCGTGTCCGACACCGGACGTGGCTTTGGCTTGCTGGACACCACCTTACGCTTCACCGGTTTCCCACCACCCCCGGCTCTCGGGTAGGCGGGACCAGGAGCAAAACGGCCGGAATTGGCCTCGAAACGACCGGAATCCAAGAGGCGCGGAGGGGATCTGTCACCTTGTCGCCCTCGGCGGCGATTAGCATCAATCTGGCGCTCCAGCAAGATGCGCAGCTCGGATTCAGAGAGAGAGTCCACCCTGCGCTCCTCTAGCGGCAGAGTTTCCTCGAAGGGTCTCTTGAGGTTCTGGCGGTTGTCCCAGTTGTCCCGGTCGTCCCTACGACCGCGATCCATGGGCGAGGATGGGGAAGAAAGCAGAAACACGCGCGAGTGGAACGGAGGGAGAGCCGCACGCTGCAGATCTGAAATGGAGGCGGGGAAGGAGAGAGGATGGGGAAGAAATTCACCATGATATTTGGGAAATGGTATCTATGTAGCCTTTTTTATCATGTAAGTAGCCTTGTTGACACAGAAGGTTTAAGCATGCAGTGTATAAACATCTCAATCTGGTAACATTAAAGGTAACCCAAACTTTATATGGTAAGAGAACCTTATCGGAAAAAAATATGGTAAGAGAAGGATAATTGCAACCACATTATTGTAACCTGCATGGTAGGCCCCACCTTTGTGTAATCCATTGTATTGCAAGCATAGAATATTTGCAGCCACACCTCGCAATCTGGTAACATGGATTGCACCGTTCCATTCAATATACTCTGTATATTTATGAAATAAAGGAAATATCCTTCCCCTTGAACATAAAAATGACCAATCTTCATAGATATATTAGCATAAATTACCTACTTAACCATCGTAGTAATGTATACTGCAAAAAGAAGTTCATGTGACCAAACAAAACTAATGTACAGAAGTTTAGTTAATGCATTACATATCTAGGGTTACACATGCACTTTAGCTTGAATGGAAGCAACATGGGGTTATTTGTATTTCCATCAAGATCACCACTCCCAGGAGATTACTTTCCTTCAAGACTACCGTTGTAATTAATTGATAAGTTGTGGTTACATTCATAGATAGAGCTAGAGAAGGCAGGATAAGTTCTGAATTTAGCGGGCTAGTAAGTTTCTTTTCTGTATAAAAAGATGCAGTGCCTCTAATATTTAGCATTGAAAAGAACGAAGCTTATGGCTTTCAATTAGGAGTGAACTGTAAGTGTGGAGTAATATTGCAAGAAGCAGCAAACAACCAATCAGTTGATGAATCCAAATATCAAGAATTCTGCTACTTACTTAGTGACCGGAACAGCAAGGGGTTGAAACAACAAACGTATCAATCAAAAGAAATGAAGCACACCTCTACTGTTGACTACAGCGGAGCACTCGTTGGACAAAACTAAATAATACATAAATCTGAAAAGAGCTGAAGTTCTATAACTGAAGTACTTTGCAGTGCAAAGTTCGCTGTAGTAGTTCAATTTAATGTCTCGATCTGACCAGAGAAAGAAATTCCCAGGCCTAACCATAACTGTTTTCAATGTACCAATTAAATGTATCATAGTAAAAGGGCCTTGGTTCAAGCAAATCAAATTAAATGTGGAAATTTTTCGGGATGTTCAGCTAAGCGACTAAGACGCAACATAGGAAGATAAAATAGGAATATGTGTTGTAAAGGAACAACACGTTCTGGTCCTGTTAACAACTGGAATAAATATTATGGGATGAGATCATGTGATTCAGGAAATTAGAGAAAGAGAATTATCAGAAGATATCTAGAAGGAGGAGAAGCATGTAACTTGGTATACTTGGAATATGCAACTAACCGTGCTTTATATCTCGCCTCATCACTTGGAGAAACACCTTCCTTTCTTTTGAAACCCCACTTGCAACGATTTAGGGCTCGTCTGAAGAAGTCTTATGCATCGGTTGAGCCCTCTGGAGTTCATACGCTGTAACAGTGCCCAACGCACCACCGCCAGGCCGTCACACCTCCTCCTATCTCGCAGCTGAAGACCACAACACCCCCTCCATGGCGGCTGTCCTGAAATACCCTCTGGTCGGCCTCTCGGTGGCAAGAGGTGGGCGTACGGATACCCATCAGTCAGATGGTGGGCCAAGAAGGAATATGGGGAACACAAGACAACGATGAAGATGGTGAGGATGCAACGGGGTAGCTGTGAAGCCTCAGCAGCGAGGGTGGCAACAATGGAAGGTCGAAGCGGAGAAAGCAATGCAGATCGGGCCGGGCACCTCGACCGGTGGCCTTTCATACCCCTCCCACGCCATCTGAAGATAGGAAGTGGTGGCCGGCGTGGCCAATTCCTCGCCAAAACCTCGCCATGAGACGGGATGAGCAGATCTTGGCTCTGCCGCCAGCCCTTGTGAGGTTCGGAGAGGAACAGGAGATCGATATAGGGTCCTTAGTTGGCAGCAAGGGCAAGGCGTGGGTAGTTGGAGGTGTTGGTTCCGTAGAGTTACCACAGTTGTTTTTGGTAGCTATAAATTACCCAGTCGCTGAGTCGTGGGGCGGAGTCGTACGTGGGGCAGACCACCTGCGACACAAGCAAGGCGCAATTCAAGGTAAGAAAAATCCCAGTTTACTGCCCCTAATAGACGACCTATATGGATCTTTCCTTAGATCAAACGACTCCAATCCCTCACGCTGGGAGTGGCCTCAACGGGACGGGTCACCACCGAACTTATAGTTTTAGTTAATTTGAGGCCCATTGCTTCCTTAGCAGTAAATCAGAAAAAAATGAGAAGTATACCTAGGTGAAATAAGCATGCAGCTTTGCGACTGTTCTCTCGTAGGGACTCCAACTACCATTGCGCTAGACTCCTACCATCACATGTGAATTTCAGATAGCTAACCTCGGTAAGTTAAGGATGGGCAAATGCTCAGTTTCACATATGAATAGCTAAGAGAACAACACTGGTATCCTGATGACCAAGACTTTAGGCTCCTCTTTAATGCAGCACAAGATTTATTACAATTTGTGAATTAAAGTATAGTGAATATATTTTTCTCCCCATTTCAGAAGAAGCTCAATAGAGATATTAACTGGTTCAACATGTTGGCGTGTATTCTTATGGAAAGATAAGCAGAATAATGAATTGAAGGTTAAGAGATATCTAGCTTAGTGTAAGAACTATAAAAAGAACCCTTATATTTGTATGTGCCAAAGTAGATGTTTGTTACACAACAAAGATGGCAAAGGTAAGCTTAACTCACAAAAAAACAATAGAAGGATAACATGTGAAAATCAGATAGATTATCCAACCTCTGTAAATAGTGGATAGGCAAATGCTTAGTTTCACATATAAATAGCTAACCACAGAATGAATCAAAGAACTGAACACGTTTCCAATACTGACAGCAGCCCCCGCTATCCTGATAGGCGGATGCTCAAGATATGGCTAAACCATGCCTCTCACCTCATGCATAACCCATGGCTAAACGTGCCTCCATAGGATTGAATACTTCTTGGTCCACTGTGTCTCCATATAAAACCTACAACCAACATAGAAAATTGAATCGTTCAATGATAGTAATAAATAAGTTTACACTTAAGAAAAACAGCATATGTCAGAAGAGATTATACAAAGTTGTTACTGTAACCCTTCAATGCATCTTCATGAAAAAAAAAATTAGAGGCAGACCCATAATAAGCATTAATTTAAGCTATTTTAAAATAATGTCATAGCTTAGATTTCATCTACGATTGACAGCAACAGAGAGGCAAGGATTTTTTCATGACTTCTAACATACGACAACATGGAAACTTGAAGAAAAATTGGTGAAATCATAGTGTTGACAGGGTTGGAGTCATTGGGCGTATCAATTAGAGGGGGTAAATACGACGCTTAATTGGATTCTATAGAAGTGAAGCCGCTGCTGCAATGAAGTAAAGATATGTTGATCAAGTTATAATAGATATGTTGATAAAATAAGCACTTGAAAAGAAAAGAAAAGGGTGGTCAAAAAATGTTGTTATTGTCAGTTGCTTGCCTAGAGGCCTAGTCTGCACTCGGTCCTGCAGTCGTGTGCTGGCTTGCCCATTGCCCTGTACGCTGCCACTGTCAGCCGTCGCCCTGCGCGTTCTCCCTTCATGTACCTGGATGAGCGTCCGCCAAAATAACCAAACCAGCCCAATAAAAGCGCAATCAACAAACTAAGCAACCTCTGAACAGCTAACACCAAATCTCACCTCACCTAACCAGGAACCGGACTTCAAAAATGGCAGAAAACATGTAGCACCTCCACAATACAGCCTGCAGACAAAAGAACCAACCGCATCCAAACAATACAGTCAAGAGGATATAATAAGCCAACGACAAAGAAGAACAAATAGTGACCAATAAAAGTAAGGACTATGAGGGGAATCCATGGGGATGGAACGGAGCAGTCATATCTTGCAGATTTCGCACAACGCCCGACAGCAAATTTGGCAAAATCAACCCCACCAAACTCGGACAGTTCAGAAGGGTGAGGGGATGGCTAGAGGTCGCCTCCGACATAGACGGATATGCAAGGATGAAGAAGGACAGGTGCGGCGAGGCTCGCAGAGCTCAATCCTCCATCCCCTGGCCAGCAACCTGTACATGTACTCGCCCACCTCGCAGCCCTCATATACATTGTCATCTCATACACCCTCCACGCCGCACGCGCCCTCCGTCCCGCCCGGCCGCCCCTCCATCTCCTCAAGGAACGCCTCCACGAGCTGGTACGCAGCACGATCGGAGAGAGGGAGGAGGAGATATAGGACGCCAATAGAGCTCCGGGTTGGGGCGTTACCGGGCGATGGGCCGATGGACCTGGTGCCGGAGCTCCGCCATGGTGGCGAAGTGGTCGGCGCAGAGGAGGGAGGCCGCGCCGCGGGCGGCGGATGGGGAGCGGTCAGCGGCGGTATGGCGCACTGCCCCGCCGGAGCGAGTCGTTTGTCTCTCCTCTCCAAGACATTTTCTCGAAGACATAAATTGCATGCTGAAGAGCACTGAATCATGATTAATTTACGTGATGTTGTGATTACGCATTGCTCACATGAAATATACATATTAACCGACATGTCATTTTTGGCCCCCATTGATAGACAATTTTGACAATGCAAGACTACATTTTGAGTCAGCAAGTCAAGAATCAAACACATACGACTTTCCAAGAAAGTCGAGGAGAACTCAATCTCTGATAGGCAAGCATAGGAACCTCAGTAAAAGTCAGGTGGAAATAGAGGACTCACTTGCCGAGGTCGTCCGCGTACCTGTGGATGTAGGTGGAGTACTCGAAGGCGAGCATGGCGTCCCGAGGCATGTCGTACGAGGCCATGGGACTTGCCGGCTTGCCTCCTTCCGAAGTGAAGGTAGTTGAGGCTATGCAGCTCGTGGTCCTAGATGCCTCCACCGTAAGCCAGATATTGATTCAGTATCCCAATAAAGAGTACTTATTTGATTCCATCTCAAATCTTCCCCCATTCAGTTGCTTAGTCAATTTCTTCAACATCTGTAATAGCAACATAAGTGCAATGGAGTCATGGTTTAAATTCAAAAGGCATGTAAATAGAAAAAATAAGAAGGCCAACAGATATATAAGCAAATTAGATTTTTCCAACGGTTGCGATAAGCAGCCATATGAAAGAGCTACAACAGTGTCTCCAAACAATAGGCATTAAGGGAAAATGAAATACATATATTCAGCTATTTACAGTTCTGCATATATACGGAAAGGAGACCACGAGGGGTGAAACAACTTTGCCAGACAAGGTGGCCTACCAAGATTGAGAGTCGTTGTCCACTGGAGTGTTAGCAGTAGCTGCCTCGGGCTAAGATCCGCGGCCATGTTGGTTTGTCTTGTTTCCAACGTTTCAATCATAAGATGTCTAGTTCATCTGCAGGTGAATAACAGAATCAAAGTGAAGCCCATTGGCGATCATGAGTTTGTCAGGCCCAGAGTGAAGTCCAAAGAATGGTCAGACTGTCTGCAGAAGTTTCATAACCACAAAAACTGTTTCTATTGTATGCAATTTTCTTGGGCTTGCAGTAAGCTGAGTTAATAAATTGACAAAATGTTTAGTTGCAATAAATAGGCTAATACAAGTACAAGGATTTGCCAGCATCTAGACTAAACACATAAATTTCTGAGTAAACTGCTAGCGCATTATCTGTTGTCTCTCATGCATATCCTTGAAAAAAAGAACATGGACATGTGAGAAGCTTCTCCCTTGCCTTGGAAATCAAAGATAATAGTAACAATAACTCCAAGGCTCTATTTGCAGGGAACCAACTTGAAATGCGTAATGCAAAGGTGTGGCTCCATTCCTAAAACCTAAAACGAAAACTGAATCCTTGCTTCTCAGAAACTGAATCAATCTGGCAAGTGTTAAATGGCACTTATATTGCTTTTACAAAAGTTAGTGCCGGTTACCCTATCCCTGAGATGAGGATTGCTCCTTTTCTTGAAGATGGCTAAGGACTGCCTCTTTTTTTCCTATTTCTGTTGTGTGGAGAGTGGTGAACCAGCCTGCATGAGAAACAGTCCCAATATTAACAGCAACGAGGCAGGGACGAAGACGTTGCAGGTCTCTCGCTCTCCGGTGATTGACAGACGGACAGAGCAAGCATCAGACGAGATCAATGTGCACACAGTAGTCGGTGTACCTGAACCAGGAATGTAGGCATGCTTCTTGCGGTAGACGACGATGGCAAGCCCCCACCACCGCTGATGAGAACGAACCCACCACTACGGCCACTGTTCGCCTAGTGCGACTGCTCCTCCTTGCCGGCCGATGAAGGCACGACGGCCTCCGATGTAGATTGCAGCAGAGATGTGCTGATATGCGTGGGACTCGAGGGAGGATGGGACACTACGCCTTCTGTCTATCTTAGTCGCCGTTGTTGGTCGCGGCGGGCTATGGAAGGGTATAGATTGATAAAACTACATTACCTCGGTGTATCAAACTATCTTAGTTGGGTTGGACAACAGGCCTTACCTACACCACAGCCTTGACCGAGCTCATATGCAGCCTGAATCGCACCTCCACAGCCATTTCCACCCTTCACCACGACTTGGCTATGAAGCCTACCAACATTTGCATTCATGCCACCTTAATTAGGCCATGAGTTAAACATCAACTGTCCATTGGTAAGCAAGTAAGAAGAAAAATAGAAAGATCCCGTCAGATGACGTACATCACATGTTAACAACCAGGATAGCATGTTTCAGCCACTCAATATGAACAATGAAATACCCTCGAGGGCTTTAGAGCAACAGAAAACTCAGAAGCACATAGGTCACAGGGGCTCTTCATTAATCCAACTTCATACAAAAATCTAGGGCACGAGAGTGAGACATTAAATACCTCAAACCAAGTAATTATAGCAGACATACACCATCAGGGTATAATCATGTAAATTACCGCATGAGGGTAGATTTATACGCTTTCAGTGTGTTTGGTTCACATCAAACAATGCTTCTGACATCCTCATCAATGTAACCAAGCTCAATTGTTTCTCTCGTTCCATGGCTGCAGTTTGCAACTCAATTGTGTAGCTTCTCCCTGTACAATATTTGTTTGCAACTGGTTATTAAATTAAGTGCAGATTTGTGTCAATAATGGAAAATAGAGGAAAGAATGGTATACAATTTGTGAGGGTAACTACTTTAATTACCTGCTTTTCTCTTGTTGCCTCTAAGGACTTCTTTTTCGAAAAGATATGTGTCTATAAACTTCACTGCAGAAGGGATGATATATTAAATCCACTGTAAAAACACAACTAATCTAGTCGAGCGATTAGGCAAATCAAGTAGTATGATGGTGACAGGCAGATCAATGTAAACATCATGGCTCTCACCCAGCTGAACTGCTTGTCCAACTGCCATCCTTGTAATCAAACACCATTAAAGAATTCCTGGACAGAGGCTTCGCTGCCATTTCTAGATAATAGTTCAGGTTTTTACTCTAGAAGACGTCCGATAATGAGAGTCTTATTACAAGCAGGTTAGCAGATATATGATTGAACAACAATAGTGTTCACTTATACAGAAGTCAATGACGACAATACTTATACCTGGCACGTCATGGTACCAAGAGAACTTGGGGACTAATGGTTCAAACACGAGTCAAAGATGTCAGGACTTAGGAGTCTGATAAACAAGCTAGCAACTAATTAGGATGTGTAACTTTCAGTGTGATATTTGTGTAGTAAAAAACAGTAGTGTTCCTTTACCCTATTTCAGCAAAACCTGGAAAAACAGTAGCTAGACTTGGTTTACATTGCATGAATAAGGATCCAAGCGGAGAGTCACATACCAGGTTGAAGATGACACTGGACAGAGCCACAGTGGCGCTCATGAACAGAATTTTGCTAGGCAATCCGTTCAGCTGAGATCTACCTCAACGTAGAACTGGCGGCGTTTGCCCCATCCCCTGGTGTACAGAGTGACGGGCGTACGCGGCGCGTGACGGAAAGGTCGAGGCAGCGATACAGGTTCTCTCCGGCGTGGATCTCGGCGGCCGCGGAGGAGTTCGTGCACGGCGCCTGCAACGCGCGGCAGGAGAAAGTTTAATGCGATCAGAAGGAGCGGTTTCTCAAAGGAATGGGGAGGCGGCGCAGTGGGGAACCGTGGTGGTCGTGGGAGATCGGGCCATGGACCCGTGGGAGTGGGAAAAGAGATCGTGAGAGATCTACAATGAGGATTTTTCGTCAGTTGCTTTCGTGCACCTTTTTTTTCGAGAATCACTCCGCGTGGAGGCCGTGAGAGGGGACGACGTACCGGGCGGGCAACAATCACCTGTAGACAAGATATGGCATTGACTGGTCCGGCATGCCCTCCAATGTTTGTGCCCCTTGACTGAGTCTTGACATCCCAAATTTTGACAGCACCATCAATAGTTCCTGCTCCAAGGACAAGACCGTCTGGATGGAATGCTGCGGATGTATAGCCCTCTTGTCGAGATGGCTCACCAGCCTGTGCCAGGCAAGATGAAGATCCTGTTGAATATCATAGTAGCGCCATGAGTTATATCCCTGGAAGTAGTCACAAAGTACTTCTAAGCTTCAACCTCGGCAGTATGATCATACAATGTATGGATAGAGCTATAATTTTCATCCTCACTCACTTGCCAAATGTGAACAGTCTTCCAAGGATGGATGTCCAAAGATAAGATGCCTGGTCTGTTCGTCATGTTAAGTGGGTGGCTGGAGATCTGAGTATATCTCTCGAGTGCATAAAAAATTTGTTAGCAATAACCTTTGTCTAATTAGGTTTGGTTAGTTACGTAGTTTAATAGCACGTGTCATGTTAGGAAACTGGAGTACTAGTTTGAGTCAGAGTTAGCTTGGTTACTTTTCAAGTCATGTACGTGATAGTTTCAAGCTGAGTCAAGTTAGGTATAAGAGAGTTTGTATACGACTAGGTTTAGGTGCTTAGGTCGGTCGGGAGATACATATATATGTTCAGGTTCTGGTCGCAAGTTGTAACACAGTGTGTAAGGAGAAAAAAGAGAGAAAAAATTTAGAGCGTGCGACACGCATGCTTAGATAAAAGTAGTCTCCACGTGTGTTTATATAGCTTTATATGATTAATCCGTGGATGAATTCCAACAATAACCTTCCTTGAAGTCACTTTGACAACTCTAGCAGAGGACGGCGACCCCGATGCAGATCATGCGGACGACTCCGACACAACGTCATCTTCTGGCTTCACGAGCTCAGCCCACGACTTGTCGGGCAGCTCAGCCCACGACTTCTCGGGTGGATCCCCTTCGTCGCAGTCATCGCTGGTCGACACTGGGCCGCATGGAGCAGCCCAACAACCTTCACCTGTAATAACCCAGATTTTTATACAACTTAGTCAAGAATGTTGATCAAAGTTGACATTTTTATTGGTAATCTGTATGGAAAATCCAAGCACATCATAGGATTCGTATCGTCGAGTTGATAAAAAATATGTATAAGTTTCCACAAATCTGAGTACAAAATAATAGTTGGAGTTTTATTAAAATATAGACCTTTAGATATTTTAAATTTGTTTTCAGTTAGATTTCAGATAAAAAAAGATTTAAATCCCTCCCGGACTAGGCCCAGCCCAACCATGAACGAAACCCTTCCCAAGAGACGACGCCGCCACCAGCGCCATCTATCGACTAGGGTCTAGGGCTCCGTGTAGTCCGCTACCGGTAGCTGCTGGTCGTCCACGCTTGCATCCGCTTGGCTCCCTCGTCCGCCGTCGTCGCTTTGCCAGGTATCCAGATTATTTCCGCCGGCAATAAACACGCTGGTCTGATTCGATTCGTAGCATTGGTCCGCACAAATCTGATCGCATGACATCGCTGGTGTAGTTAGAGTCTTCCAGCTAGCTATTTCCAATTAGTCAATTGCATACTAGCGTGCGTTCCTGCTATAGATTTGTAGACAGTATACGAATCTGCAGTTAGTCTCACACGTTTCGAAGCTGGATGTGTTTGTCTTGTTAAGTTGAATAAAATCGACGATAAGTTCGTGCAAATCGGAGTTCGGATAATTTGTTAGAAAACCATTTAATTTCAGCATTTGGTTATTTTGAGATTTTTAATTGGCAACAGATTTGGATAAGGAAAAAAACAATATTAAAAAGAAATCCCTTTGATCGCCCTGCCCTCACGAACCAGTTTGACATACCCTGTCGCCGCCGCTATCTCTAGGGTTAAGCCCTTCGCTGGCCCCGGCACCAGAGTCGTCGCAGGTTGCGGCCGTTATCGCCGGAGTCCACAGCTGGCAGCCGCTGTCCGACAGAACCTTCCGAGCTCGATCGTCCCCAACTCTTAGAGCATCTCCACTCACACACCCGACGAGGCTCCCGGCACGCGTTTTTTTCATCCGGACGGCGTAAATCGGCCCAGTCGCGCCCCCGGATCCTCATTTTCGCCCGGATCTGGGCCTTCATCCATCCGGCGAGCCCAGGCCATCCCGGCCTTTCGGGGCGCGCTCGGGAACTCCGGGCGAAAGAAACGCGCGCAAAAAGGCGAGGAAAATTCCCGCGCGTTCCCGCGGGTCGTGTGGCCCCGACCTGTAGGCGAGAGTGGGCGGTCGTCGTCCTCATCGTCTCGTCTTCCGCGATTCGTCTTCCCCGCACGCATCGTCTTCCGTGCGCTGTAAATGCTACCGCCGATGGACGGCCAGCCACGCGTCGAGGCGAGTTAATGCCAGCGCGCCTATATAACACGGCCTACCGCGTCTGGCCGGCCACATTCGCCAGCAGCCATCTCCCCCAGTCAACCAGCCCACCTCGTCCACTCACATCCTCGAGCTCGAGCAATGGCGGGGTACCCTTCCGACGAGGACGGCGCGGCGAACAACGGCTTCGACCGCAGATCGCTGCACCAGTGGGAGGGCCGACTCCTGCACGCCGCCGGCTACATGGCGCCGCCGGACTTCCGGGCGCCCGGAGGATGGCGCCTGAGCGCCGCCGGCATCCCGATCCCGCCGCCGCCGACGGGAGCGGCCCTCAACGCCGCCATCGACGAGGTCCTGGAGACCATGTCGGACGAACAGCGCGCCGATCCGCGCTTCTACCCCGACAATCGGGAGGCGTGGACGGCGTTCTTCCGCCACCGCTACGAGCGGGAGCTGGCGGCCTACGACGGCCCGCCCCCTCCTCCGGCACGCAACAACGCCGCCGGGCACCGCCGCTAGTGGAGCGCGCCCGGCAGGACGCTCGAGTTCGTCCTCGAGCACATCGAGCGCGGGAACGACCCTGTCCTCGAGATGCCGCCGGCGCCGCGTCCGATGCTCTCCCGCCGCCGCGGGAGCTCCTGGATGCCACGTCGGATGGGATCCGGCTCCTCCGGCTCGGCGTCCTCCGGGTCGGCGACAAGGTCGGGATCACGGTCCTCGGCATCGACGCCGAGGACCGTCAAGCAGGAGCCGGCGACCGCGCCTCGCCGCAACAGCGGCGCCCTCGTCATCCGCGAGGGAGGGGCACGCACCGCGTCGCCGCCGCGTCGTCGCAAGGCGAAGAAGGACGCCGGTGCGAAGGTCGCGTCCGACCTCGCCGAGGCGGAGGCGAGGCGCGCCGAGGAGGCGGCGACGGAGGAGGCCATCCAGCGCTCCCTTCGTGACGTCGTCCCTGCCAAGAACACCATGCCGCTGGACGCGGCACTGGAGTGGTCTCGGCGGGAGTGGGAGCGGGAGAAGCGGGAGCAGCAGCGGATGTATTAGGCTTCAGCAAATTTTTAGAGTTCGACTGAGTCTTACCATAGCGAGAACAAGAGAGTGTAAGGTACTTAAGTTCTCCATCATCATCAGTATGCGAGCTTCTTCTTGTCAGACCAAAACCTTTAGATTTAGCATAATTACTGTAGTATTCTTGCACATCATTCACACCCTTAAAGGTCATGCCCAACTCAGGGTCCTGGAGTACGGTTGCTGGTTGTGCTTCACCACGATCTTGTTCAAGTTCTGTGATGCCTTCTTTCTGTTACTCACAGCCATCCTCATTGCTTGAAATAGACATGTCACTTGAAACCTGAACACTAGGAGTTTTTTTTGTCATTCCTGTTAGATATATATTTGTACATGTGTATTTTCCCCATCTGTTAGGGGGTTTCCTGCATATTCTCACCTGTACATGTAACTATATGTTGTGGCCTTTGGCCCCCTGGGAATACAACTTGTCTATTCCTAACATGGTATCAGAGCCAATTTTACGGTTCTCGTGACCGCCGCCGCTAGATCGCCCCGGCCTCCGTCGTCGGTTCCCGGTATAGCCGCCGCGTTCCTTCTCGTCCATCGAGCTCTTCCGTCGCCTTCGCTCGTTCTCCAGCCGGCCCTCGTCCAAGATCGGCTGCTCCCGTCCAAGATCGGCCGCCCTCGTCCGGCTCAGGTTGTTGCGCTTCACTATGTGCCTTCAGATTTGCAGTTGGCGGATTTCTTTACAAAGGCACAAACTAGAGCGCAGCATGATTTCTTACTCTCCAAACTCAGTGTTGTTGATCCACCATGAGTTTGAAGGGGGGTGTTAGATATATATTTGTACATGTGTATTTTCCCCATATGTTAGGGGGTTTCCTGCATATTCTCACCTGTACATGTAACTATATGTTGTGGCCTTTGGCCCCCTGGGAATACAACTTGTCTATTCCTAACAATTCCTACAAATCACCATAGTAGACATTACTGGTGCAAGTAAATATGTAAAATATCATATGCCCATAAATTATCTCAATTTTGGCATGAATTTTGGTGAACCATGTAGAAGGTAAAATAGTATTGCAACTTATAAGGAGATGTTATGTGCGATTAGAAACACAATGAACAGGCCATGACCAGGACTGTTAAGTGCACATCATGTACTATGATTATGATTTCAGATATTTGCTACTGTATTTAGAAGCTAGCATATAGACTTGTGATTAATGAGAACGCAAGAACATACTAGAATTACTCTTAATAATGAGAACGAATCTGCTAGGTTTATCTACTAATTCTGATCAAAACTGTATGCAGCATCTAAAGATTGAATCTTCACAGAGTATGGGGGCAATGAAACATCTCGCCCAGTCGAATAAATGACTCTCCGATCGTACAGATCGGCGGCGGCACGGCAATGTTCTCCTTCCGCTGCAGCCAATGTTCTCCTTGCTCGTCGATCTATCTGAAACAGAGAAAGCAGATTGGAAACGATAGGAAGCACAGCCGCCGAAACTTTCTATTTTTCCTTCCGTAATCGCTTGGCACCTTCCCTGTTCTCCTAAAAGAATCATTAGCTGGGCCACTTTCATTTTTTCCTGAGCAAATCATAGCCACATTGGATGGCACGTCATCCCGTAGGATTCTTCTCGTATGTTTTTCACGTAGGTGTAGCATTATTGAGTACATATTCATAATTCATCCTCGTAGCATTGTACTACTATAGATCTCAGTCTCCTACTTTGAACAAGTGCCAAGGGCATGATTGGTTGCCCATAAAAAGTGGAACCAGACCTTGGGGAGCAAAAAACCGGTTGATTGGATTCCTGGACGAAGGCTGCGTTGTGGCCAGCGCGCTGCGTAAAGCACCCTCCATTCAGGCACTGGGAAAACTCTCGAATCGAGTGTATTCCTAGAGCCGCCCTCATCTCTGGCTCCCATGAGCCAAAAGTGGTCAACGCCTGTATGTAGACTTGCTTCCCCTAACTCACTTTTAACTTTCTCTCACCTTATTTAAACAGCTCTCTTATAAGCCCTTCATAGTATCATAACCATGGTTCGTTAAAACATGTGTCCTACATGAAAAAGATACACCTCGACGAGGTAAATCCATTTTGACTATCCGTTTCCAGTTTCATGTGGTGTAACTTTCAATTTTGTTTGAAAGCGACTTGACCAATTTTGTTTAATTTGTCGCACACGGTCTGTCGTTTAAAATTTTCTTTGGCGAGTAGCTTCACCACACTGTTCCACACAACTTTCATGTAGTAAGTTATTTGTTTCGGTGGTCATAGAAAACATAGTTTGCACCTCTCTTGTATACTCGTATGGTGTATGTACGTCCATATGTGGTGGTGTTTTAGTTAGCATAACCACGGTTCGTTTAATTATGTGCTCTACACAAAAAAAGATGCACCTCGATGAGATGAATCCATTCTGACTATCGGTTTTAAGTTTCGTTTGAAAACGTTTTGAACGAATTTGTCAAATTCATCGCACACGGTTCGTCGTTTAAAAATTTCCTTTCACGAGTAGCTTTCACGAGACTACAAACGAGTCTGCAGGCATCTAAACAACAACAACCGGATCAAAATGGCTTCAGAAATACAGCTGAATTTGTTGTTAGCAACTAAACAAAACGTCCAAATTAATTAATTTTTGCATCGTGCGACACAAACAAACAGGCCCGCAGGAAGTCAAAGAAGAAAAAAAGCTGCAGCTCCAAATTGCCGAGCTGAAACGGAAGAAAATCAACAGGGTGGATGCCCACGCACTCGGTATGTAGGTAGGAATGAGTTGTTGCAGACATACTCTGTCCGATTAAAATTTAGGATAAAATTTATATAAAATCATTAACACTTAGTATTTTCGATGAGAGTGCGAGTTAACTTTTCTTCAGATAACGCGCGCGGTCCCGCAAAAGAAGCTCAAAAAAGATAGTGCGACGGAGTATGTATCCAGTTACGGTCGTTAGAGATTCCCATGAGATATTTTACTCTTGACTTGTTCCAGGTTCGTCGCGGTGCACGCGTGATTGGAAAGACCGTGCCCGTGACGAGATTGGAGGCAGCGACACGTACGCCCCGTGATCCAGACCATCCAATCCGGTAGCGGCAGCACCCCTATCCTGCAGGTCTCACTGTTTACCGGTACACGTAGGTAACTTACGATCGTAGTACTACTCTAGCAGTCTGGTTTAGTCTAGTACTAGTAAAATATGGCAAAAGCTGCTGACTCGCTGTCGAGCCAGACACGTTGCCATGACTGGCGCGACGAACGGGAACCGGAACGGACACGCTACCACCTTATCCGTGGACGCAGGGTGACGTACCATGCCCCCGTGCCAACCTTATCCCTAGGGCTAGGATCACGCGCTTCTGGGCCCACCAGCGTGGGCCATCCCTGTCAGCAGTCCCCACAGAATCTGGACCAGCGTCGGCCCACAGGAGAGCGGTAGGCGACAGAGGCCCCTGCCTCGTCTCCGTCGCCGGGCGACCTGCAGCTGGGGCCCGGCTCCACCTCGTCCCCATCTCTAGTCCTATTTGGAGGTCGCTCCCGACCCTGATTCCTCTGGCCACCGCATGCCGCCATCCCAGCGCCGTCGGCCAGGGCGCCAGGCCAACCTCCAGATAGAAGTGTGCCACCGCCGAGATCCCCACACCCCCGCCTTGGACCTTGTCCTTCGTCCTGTGGCGTCGCTAGCTTTCGGCCTCATGTCCTCTTCCACCTCTCCTTCACGTGTACGACCCAGAGCAGCACCTAAATTTTAACCTGTTTGTGTGGTGAGTGAAGCGGGGTGGAAGAGAACAACATCGCGGCCGGCATGTGCCGCCCATCTAAGCAACTTATGGTTCCAATTTCTTTCGATGCTAATAATACCATCTTGAAAACAATCATCTCTGTAAGTGACCATAATATTGTTACCTTAATCTGACGGACGTAACAGTAAGAACACGTGGGCAGTAACAGGCGGATTAAATTAACAAGTAAGTAAATCAAGGCCGGATAAATTAATCTGCAATCGGCGATAAACCGGAGCATCGTCTTGTCCAAGACTAGCAAAACCATGGCCCGATTGCAACTTGCAACCCGATTCCCACCCACCGGATTGGGGGAAGCAGGTGTCACATCACGGTTAGCTGCCGGAATGGCAAAAATAAACTTATGTGATGATCTTATCCCCGTCGCCTAGCTATCTTTCTTTATCCAGATCCGACCCATCCCTCCCCCTCACATCATCGTCATCATCAGCCGCACTGACTCCAATTCCGGCTAAATTTCCCGGCTCGTGCCATCCTAGACCGGCGAGCTCCCCCTATAAAACGCGTCCCCCATCTCCATCCCAAAATCTCCATTCCATTCCCCATCTCCCATTCGTCTTCTAGCTCCATCTTCGCACAGCAGCAGCAGCTCGAGCGAGCTTCTTTGCTAGCTCTGCATCCGTCCAGTGCACGAAAGAAACTTAATTTGTGATTAATTCCCATTGAATCGAGGATGTTGGCCATCTTCCAGAAGCAGGTGGCGCACGCGCCGCAGGAGCTCAACAGCCCCCGGAGCGGCGTCGCCAAGCCCAAGAACCCCGACCAGATCCTCCGCGACTTCCACGCCGCCCACCCCGAGGACGCCTTCTCCACCTCCTTCGGCGGCGGCGCCGCCCTTGCCTGCGTCGCCGCGCAGCCACGCTCCCTCTCCGGCTACCAGCGGTAAGCTAACCCAGATCCCTCGAGCGCGCGCACCAACGAAAAAGCACTCGATTCGCGAACGGACGAACTGCGATTAATCAAAGATCTGATCTTTTCACTGTTTTCGCGCGCAGGATGTTCTGCGGGCTGGACGACATCTACTGCGTCTTCATGGGGAGCCTGGACAACCTGAGCAGCGTGATGCGGCAGTACGGCCTGACGGGCCGCTCCACCAACGAGGCGCTGCTCGTCATCGAGGCCTACCGCACCCTCCGCGACCGGGGCCCCTACCCGGCCGACCAGGTCGTCAAGGACCTCTCCGGCTCCTTCGCCTTCGTCGTCTTCGACAGCAAGTCCGGCGCCGTCTTCGCCGCGCAGAGCACCGACGGCGCCGTGCCGCTCCACTGGGGCGTGGCCGCCGACGGCTCCGTGGTGATCTGCGACGACCGCGCCGTCGTCAAGGCCGGCTGCGGCAAGTCCTACGCGCCCTTCCCGGCGGGATGCATGTTCCACAGCGAGGGCGGGCTCAAGAGCTTCGAGCACCCCATGAACCGCCTCAAGGCCATGCCCCGCGTCGACAGCGAGGGCGTCATGTGCGGCGCCAACTTCAAGGTCGACGCCTTCACCAAGATCAACTCCATGCCCCGCGTCGGCAGCGCCACCAACTGGGCAGCCACATGGGACGACGCCGCCATGTAGGGAACCGTCCGCCGTACCGCCGTGCTTACGTGCGCCTAGCTAGCGACGGTGTGGTGTATGTCAGTCAGTCCTCGCCGGCGGCGTTCTCCTCGTCGCGGCGGGACTTCTGAATTTGGTCTTACATTTCTTTTGCTTGTTTTTTTCCCTTGCAATGTACATTCTGACCTGTTGTGTTCGATACGGTGAAGGAATAAGACTTTGCTTCCAGTACCAGATTGCTAGCGTGACTGGCCGAGCACATGATACGATTTTGGATCTGCACTTGTCTGCTCTGCTTTTCAATTATCGGTCAGGACTTGCTCGAGTCAGCGTTCTCGTCTTCTGTTCACCGATTCAGTCGATCTAGCCACGAGTAGTACTACTCTGTATTTGTTTTGGGCTCGATTGTCCTTGTCGAACAGCTTCGATCCTGTAGACCAAATTGCTAGGCCGAGAGCAGAAAAAGAAGGAGAAACAGGAAAACCTGCTGCCTCACGCGACAATCGACATATGGCGTTGCTTGCTCTGTATACTTTGGCGGGGTCACGGAGTCTTTGGCTCACAACTCATTTTCGACACTCTGCAAAGAAACACGATGAATTTCACAGAGGGGTATTGGGAGGTAACTCTCTGAATCCCAAGATACACACTATCAAACCAAGAATGCTGATTTAGGCGTGATGCCAATCTAGCTACTGTTTGGATTTCCTATTGGGCAAAAGTGAGGAAATAGGAACCCAGGGCAACGCCCTACTCGCCCTCCATACAATGCATCGATGGCCAGGCGTTTTTTTTTTTAACAAACAGCTAAAAAAATTCAAAGCTGCTAGGGCCACCTAAATCTTTCCTGGCTCCAAGAGGCTAGTTTCTTTACGCCTTTTCAATGTATTTCCCCATGTATATATACTCAGTCGTAACTATCCGACCTCTGAATTGTAGATTTTACTCATACAATCCATAAAACATATACTCCCTCCAATTCATATTACTCGTCGTTAATATGGATGTATCTAGATATATTTTAGTGTCTAGACACATCCATACTAGCGACGACTAATATCGGTGGAAGGGAATATGACTTTTCATGAGGAAGTAAATTTGTTTTACTTACACCGCAGACATAACATCCTTCTCAAACTTTTTCATTGTTAGAATAAGCTTGTTTACCTTTTAGACATTTGCAATTCCTCTTTAGGGTCATGTGTATGTTGTTATGCAGAGACCGATATGAACTATTTGCAAGTATACCTTCTTCATGTGACGATTTGAGTTAATAATGGATTTTTAATTAAAACATCATACGTTAATATTGGTGTCACTTTGCAATATTTTCAATTCTTCTGTGACTATGAAAAACCATGATGAGCATACATTTCATCCTTTTGTTTTTCATAACTTTACGGATTTTGTTTCATGTAAAACATCCCATGTTTATATGAACATGTATTACTATTTTATTTAGTTTTCCTTATTCACCTTTCATTTCTTATAAATTATATTGACGGTGGATCACATATAGAAAGACATTGTCATTAAGTAGTCGTCTGGTAAAACAAAATATAGACCGTGCCATCTTGAATTTAAGTTGAAGGATCAAAATTCCAAAGGCCAAAATGTACACATATATTTGTGTTTGTAGAAATACAGCACACTGGATTCAAATTAATAAATGTATTTGTAGATGTAAAGTAGTGCACACACTTGATGTGCAACTCTAGATAAAAGTGGATGGTGTACAAATTATTTCAGTTGAAAAAGGCAACGATATCAATCGAATTGTAAATTAGTTTTTAATTCTCACGAGTTTATTCCTCGGAAAGCAATACCAGTCCACACACCCAGGTAACAAGTGATAATTCACATTTTGCAAGCATGTAAATTAGGAATTAACCTCAACAACACCCAGATTAATTACAAGATAAAATAGTAGCAAATTCGCAAAAAAAGAAAGATAAAATAGTAGCACTACGTAGTATATGAAATAACCTAAAGAACACCCAGATTACAAGGTAAAGTAGTAGTAGTTGAGTATTTGTAGTTGGAATCGGCCCGACACTGCGGCATAGTCGTCCTCGTCTTCGTTCATCGACGGCCATTGCGTCCGTCGGCGTAGTAGTCCTCATCCTCTTCCTCCACGACCTGCTCCTTGTGCTCCGGCACCGGCGCCTCGTCCAGGACAGCAGCAGGCTCCAACATCTCCTGCCGGTCCACCACCACCACACGCACCGGCTTTGCCGCGGCGGCCGTCTTGGGCCGCAGGACAGGGCGAAGCGGCGGTAGGCGGTGTCGAGGAGCGGCCGTCGTCGTCACCGCCGTGGCCGCCTCGTTCTTCCTGATGTCCGTGAGCGCGGCGAACGCCTGGTTGACGAGCTTGAGCGCGGCAGCGACGGCCGCGGAGGAGGCCGCGCCGGCATTGGCGGGGTCGAACGCGTCGCAGAGCGCCTTGTGGCTGGCCTTGACGGCGTCGTGGGACTCCTTGGTGGGCCTGCCGTTGGGCGGCGCCGCGACGCCGAGGACGGCGTAGTGGTCGCCCTTGCCGGCGGCGTGGACCCTGTAGGCGGCGTGCGCGCGCTGCGCCTCCGGGACGTGGCCGAAGAGCGCCTTGGCCATGTCGGCGTGCCGCTTGGCCGACTTGAGGTCGCCGGCCGCCAAGGCCGTCTCCGCCGCCTCGAGCTGCTTCTTCAGAGCCGGCGGGACGGTGATGCTGCTGCCAGATGCCATGGGTGCACGATCGATCGCTTCGAACTAGCTCGATTTGCAACCGCCGGTCTGCAAGTTCTCGTCTGCTGCTTGGTTTGATTTGCTCCGCCGGGCACGTACGTGTGTGAATTTAAAGCACTCGTGATCGATCCTAGGTGCGCTCGAGGAGGACTCGCAGCCGGTGTCGGATTCGCGCGCAGCACGGTAACTAACGTACTTTGCTCTCCGTCCCCGACACCAACTCGGTCTACTTCTTTCCCTTTTTTTTTCTGCCATGACTCATCACTACTCTGTTCCGTTCCTTCCATGACCAAAGAGGAGGCGCACCGGATTGGATTTGGATTCTATCAGTACACTTGATAGGTTCATAGCTTGTATTTGTATCTGTAGCTTTATTGACATGGTATAAAGATCGCTTCGATCTACACCTGCAAGTGAACTCATAGTCTCATACCCAATTTCGATATGCATTGCTCAACGTCTCAACCCTACCATGTAAACATTAAGCAGGCATTGCTAATCAAATAAGAACATTCTCACAGGCATATATGTACTGCTGCTGCAGTATAGATAGTTATCTAAGCAAGTTTATGAAACGGAACAGGCATCAGGTTCAACGTGTGTATTTTCAAGCCTGTACGACTCCAGAATGGCATTTGTTTATTACAATGAATACAAGACTCAGATCACTCCAAACAAAAAGATATGTATATCCAGGCTGGGAATACCACCACGATGAAATTGCCAACATAACAAGATTATTAACACACAAGCCTGTAGTTGCTTATGCATGGTCTGGGGCATACCCCTTTGCTAAATAGAGCTATAGCTACATGTCTACGGCGGTTTCTGTTATAGAAAAGGCTGAAACTGAATTCCATTTTCAGCACTATATAAATGAACCTCAATACAGTTACTTCGGAGAATAAAAGAGTGGGAATATTAGTAAAGTATAATTTGCACCTCTGGACCTACAAGTTGCTATCTTCATGGGAACTGCAATGCTCAGTAAAGAGAATATCCATATTGCCATTGGGGAACTATATATTAACTAATATGCGGCTTAAAAATATGTGATGACTATATAGGTGATGCAGCACCAATCAGTAAGTAAAATTATTGCGCATATGCAGAGAAGGAAAATTTGAGTAATTTGACATGGTGGCACAGCACAAAAGTATCACCTCACCTGCAAGCTAAAATAATCTGCGCAATCTTCTAGTGTCATTTCAGCAAAAGAAACTGTAACAGGTAACCTGGATGATATGTATCAGGTCTGCATTTCAATTTGGACAAACTGTTTCAGGTGTCAATTTCTGAGAAGTTATTTCCCTATTTGTTGTGTTTTCTGAACCTAAAGTCTTTCCATGGATAACTGGATCAACTATCAGCTTTGTCTAAAGCCCATGAAGCAACCTGAAGTTGCAGAATACTGTGAGTACAAGGAAAAGAAATCCAAATCATCGAAATGAAAATCATAGTACCAATTTAGTGAACTGACCTGCCAGCCAATTCCGGTTCAGTTACTTAATCAGCGCAGATTTTAGTGAAACAGAGGTCAACACTTATGAACTCTGTTTCACTGTTAACTGTGTTTTGAATTTTAACACATCCAGTGGTTTGCAAGTTCAGGAAACAGTCCAGTTTGAAGTTCTGTCAGGTCGACCGATCATTAAGCACCTCAGTCTTCTGATTCTGGACATTTTGGACAGAAGTCAAGGCTCTTCAAAATGACAATCAACTACACTTGGAGCATCCACTAGAGGGCATGTCAAAGGGATCATCCATTGACAAATCATAGGCATGCTTGTTGTCTGTGAAAGAAGCCTGAGTAGTACCACATTTCAGTTCAATTTGAGCATCTCGAGAAGCTCTATCTTTGATTTGTAGTAGCTCATGTTGATTAGCAAACCAGTCGAGCTGTTGGTGGTAAGCCAATGTGATTTTCATTTCCTTTAACATTTTCGCATTCAAAACAAAGAACTTGGCGAAGTCAACAGATAAACTCTTGGTGCCGTCATAATTCTTCAGCTCTACTTTTTTTAGATGGAGCTCAAGGCATTCAATTAGGTCCAATGGGTCATACTTCGAGACATCATCCCTAAAAATCCCTGGGTAGAGTGGCTTAAACTGGAGATAGAGAGAACAAACAATACAAAAAAAAAATTGCAAACAGGTTAGCAATATAATAGTTGGTGCCAAATAAAATGGTGATTTTGACATCAAAAGCATGCAGCTATTTTCATACTCACATTGACATACAGCCTCTCCAAACAGGGGAAGCACTTGAGGAAGTTAACCACTACATCCAGATTAGGGCCAACAAAGTCAAGAAACAAAACTCTCATTGTGTGCATTTTGGTTGTCAAGCTGACAGCAATCATTCTCTGCAGAAATATAAAACAAGTGCAAATAAGAATAATACCATGCACAAAGGAATGCTGAATGAGCAAGGGATGAAGGCCACTGCTACCTGAAAAACTGTAGTTCCAAATTGAAGCTCTGCTATGTTCATGGAGAGCATACCAAGTATTTTCAGTTTAGGTGCTGAGATTACCCGCATGGTCGCTAGGACCGATGTTGGATGAAGTAGAAATCTCTCAAGGCACGGGGTGTCCTTGATGACCAGCTCTCGTAAGAAAAGACTACTTTCCCTCCGGGCAGGGCAAAAGCCTATACACTTAAGAGTCCGGGAGCTGATGCAGAGGCGAGCAAAGCCAACACTTTTGTTCAGCTCAAGGCTTTCCAAGGCATAGCAGCCAGAGAGCATGCCCTGGAGAGCGTCCTCAGTGATGGCAACTCTATTCAGAGTCAGCTGCTTGAGGCACGGAAACTTGAGCGACAGCTTCCCAATCAATTTGCTGAAACGGCAGCCGCCGAATTTGGCCACACGGAGTGTGGGCGCGAAGCGGTACATGGACGATGGCAGATGGCAGAACCTACCCTTGTCGAACTGCCAATGGGGGATGAGCTCGAACTCATGTAGCTTGTCCAGGGCTTGTGAACTAAGCCATCCTTTGATCATGCCCTGACAGTTGCCAATAGAGTGGCAGAGTGAGAAGCGGCGTGCGGGGCCAGGATGCATAGAGAGGATCTTTGAAATCAATTCGACAAATGTGTGGTCCTTGCTCTTGAATTCATGGTCCGCCACGAGATTGAGAGGAGCGGAGCGCCAGAGCGGACGCCACCGGTGAGAGATGACTTGTGTGCGGGCAGCTTCCTTGGTGGGGAGAAGAGAGACGATACTGCAGAGGACAGTGTCTGGAAGGGGGCTGATGAAATCAACGTTCCCCCCATCACCGACATCCCCAGTCCCCGGTGGACCATCTTGGTCGTCTATGAAATCTCCATCATCAACGTCCGTGCTCCTCGGTGGATCCTCTTGGTCGTCTATGAAAGCCCCATCACCGACGTCCGCACTCCTCGGTGGGTCATCTTGGTCGTCCTCAATGTGATGGAACTTACGCTTCTTGGAAGCTTGCATCGCCGCCGCCGCGGCGTCTGCCACCTCACCTGCAGACACCGCCACAGCCGCTGCCTCCTTCGCATCTAAGGCCGCAGCCGAAGCCGTCGCGGCTGCCTTCTTGGCATTTAAAGCCGCAGCCGAAGCCGTCGCAGCCGCCTCCTTGGCAGTTAACGCCGCGGCCGACGCCGCCGCAGCCGCGTCCTTCGCAGCATCCGTCGCCTCCTTGGCAGTCGCCGCGGCCGCCGCCGCGTCCTTTGCAGCAGCAGCGGCTGCAACCGAAGCGTCCAGTGCCGCGTCCTTAGCAGCCGCCGCAGCAGCCGAGGCCGCCAACGCCGCCGCCTCCATGAGTAGCAAGACGCGGGAGAATTCCTGAAAGGGGAAAAATCGAGGGTATCGGAACTGAGAGGATCTCCGCGCCAAATTTCTCGTACGGATGCTTGCAGAAGGTAGAATAATACCTTGATCCGCGAAGTAGGGGGTGGCCGGAGGCACCGGCGCGGCGCGGACTCTCGAGCGACGCTTGATGGGGAGCGGTGCCGTACGGGATAGGAGAGGAGGAGAGGGCGGCGAAGCCGGCCGTTACTGAAGGGAGGGTATGCGCGGCGGCTGAGGCCGGCACTGAATGGGAGGTGCGTCCGGGACTATGCAGTGGCGGCGGCGGCGGCAGCGGCGGCGTCGTACTGCTAGACGGCGAGGACGAGCGCTGCTTGGAAGAAACGGGACTGGAAGAAAGGGTAAAAAGAAGAAAAGGTGGCACGCACTTACGGCGCGGGTGAATCCCACTCCCACCTTGCAATCAATAAGGCCTTGATCGGCAGAGCGGTTTTCAAGTGTTTTCTTGGGTCTAAACCCAGCCCAGTTTGAAACCACTCGTAACCAGAAACAGGATGTTCGGTAGGTCGGGTTTGAACGGCCTCAGCTCCAATAATCCCCAAGAAACACGGCGGATCGACGTGAAACTGAAACGCTCGGAGGCCCTCGCGTTTTCGGCTGTTGGCAGCGCACGGCTAACTCGCAGCGAGTCCTCCCGTAAAATCTGCTTCCGTGCCGAACAGAATAATTTGAGGACGGGATTGGTAAGGACGTGGATCTGGGTAGGAAGTGGATTGGGTGATGAAACTTTTTTCACCCAAAACACTAGAGTTTATACTCTCTAAAACACTGAGAACCCTGCCTACCGAACAAGGCCTAAAGTGTTATTTCAATAAAGTGGTTAAAATAAGGGGCGCGCTAGGCGTCAGTCACCCGATCCGCGCCCCAAGATCGGTTGCTGTCCTGTCCTTCCGATGAACATCTTATGGCTAGGAATTAGTCTCACGTCCCTTTTTGTTGCTGTGCCGAGACCGACGACATGTCAGGTCGTTTTTGGCGCTGCTGCCTTAAATGTGGAGGTCGCGTGCAACTATTGACCAACAGAGGTGGAGGCATGGAGCCCCACCATGCGCACCGAACGTGTGACTCTTTTCTTCCGCTAGCTTTATGTAGCATTTCAACAAAAATTTCATCGACTAGCTCTATGTAGCATTTTAACAAAAAAAATACAATAACAATTAGGATTCTGAAACAAAAACTCGTAGCATATGTATTTTTATAAAACAAATACACATATGTAGCATAGCAACAAAAACTTTCACAGCAATTCACAGAGACGATCAGAGCAAATTCCTTACAAATTTACAACATAAATTCCATGCTTTTACAATAAATTAACACTTATATTACAAGAATAATCACCGGAGCTTTCCATGATTTTTTGTAACAATTTCAACATGACAGCCTTCCAAGAAATCAATTTGCAACATATTACAAAGATGTTTTATACAATACTCGTCGACCTTTTCAGCAAATTTTTTTAGACAATTCCAATATTATAAGTTTCCTCTAAAATCTCTCTGAACATATTACAAATATATTTTCAATAAAAAGTACCTATGCTTTCAACATTTTTTTTAAAACAATTCCACAATGACGCCGCAACTTACCTTCAGTGGGAGGCGGCGCCGGCTTGCAGTAGTTCGTCCTCCCGAGTCGACGGCGCGCCGACTTTCAACATGGACCACGTCAGCTTCCAACACCGACAACTGCCGTTTCTCAACATCCATGATAGCGGCCGGCTTCCCCCGTCGTAGGCTCGCAGCAGCTGATGTCTACGCACTTCTATTCTTGTAGACACTTGTTGGGCCTCCAATGCAGAGATTTGTAGAACAGCAGCAAGTTTCCCTTAAGTGGATCACCCAAGATTTATCGAACTCAGGGAGGAAGAGGTCAAAGCTATCCCTCTCAAGCAACCCTGCAATTACGATACAGAAAGTCTCTTGTGTCCCCAACCCACCCAATACACTTGTCAAATGTATAGGTGCATTAGTTCAGCGAAGAGATAGTGAAATACAAGCGGTAGTGATGATTATAAGTAGTAACTGTGATATGAAATAAGTATCGCTGCGAGCAAACATGTAACAAAACAGCAAGTAAACGGTGTGCAAAGCTTGGAAACAAGGCCTAGGGATCATACTTTCACTAGTGGACACACTCCCAACAATATAACATGATTAAACAAATAAATAACTTCTCTCCACTATGGTACTCTGAATTACTCTCCTATTGAACAACACTAATCATTGTGTAGTGGCTACAGAAGCACCCCTTAAAGTTCATCAAGTACTTGACAAACACCACTCATAGAGATATCCAAATCAAAGCACAACTCAAGATAGATATTGTTGCAACTTAGACCAAGTACTAACACGGTGCACACACTGTCAACATTACACCATGAAAGGAGGAATAGATCACTTCAATACTATCATAGCAATAATTATTCTCATAATCCACAAGAGATCACAATCGTAGCCTAGACCAAGTACCACCACGATGCACGCACTGTCACCATTACACCATGGTAGGAGGAATAGATTACTTTAATAACACCACTAGAGTACACATAATATCTGAATAATAACATCTACTTCTTCAACATGATACAAAGCTCACGATCACATAAAGATCACATCATGGGAGAGAGAGGTGAACCACATAGCTACCGGTAGAGCCCTCAGCCCCGGGGATGAACTACTCCCTCCTCATCATAGGAGACAGCAAGGTTGATGGAGATGGCGGTGAGGTCGATGGAGACGGCGGAGACGACGATGGAGACCGATGGAGATGGCTCCGGGGGCACTTCCCCGTCCCGGCAGGGTGCCGGAACAGAGACTTCTGTCCCCCGAAATTCATCGGCGGCGGCGGCGGAGCTACAGAACTCTTTCTGGAAAATTGCCGAATCCTTTAGGGTTTTCCGTCCCGAGGCTTTATATAGGCGAAGGGGCGTCGTCAGGGGGGAGCCAGGCGCCCTCACGTGGAGCCCACGCGGCCAGGGGCCTGGCCGCGCCACCCCTGCGTGTGGGGCCCTGGTGGCCCCCCTCCGACTCTTCTTCGGATGTCTGGAAGCTTCCCGGTGAAATAAAACTTCAGGATGTGGTTTCGTCCAATTCCGAGAATATTTCCTATGTATCACTTCTGAAACACAAAAACAGCAGAAAACAGGGAACTGGCACTGTGGCATCTTGTTAATAGGTTAGTTCCGGAAAATACATAAAAGTGCCACTAAGTGTAACGAAACAATAGGCAAATGGTGTAAAAACAAGCATGGAGCATCAAAAATTATAGATACGTTGGAGACGTATCAGCAGCTCCATCGGCGATGCAAACGATGATGCGTCCTCGCAGCATAAGCGCGGATCCCCTTGTAGCTTTAAATCTTTAACCCCTCGGTAGCTTAGAGCAGAAAAATAGCGGAGAAGATGGGACTAGTGGGAGGCGGCGCGCCGTCGGTGAACCAAGCTTAAGGCTACGGTGGCGTGCTGTGTGGTGGCAGCATGGTGGTCTGAGATGCTCGCATGAAGGAGAAAAGGGGAAGTGCGGCCGTGGGGAGAAGATAAGGTCCCGGGACACAGGAACATGGTGGGCCCTCCGGTTTGTGTGGTCTTACTGCTTCCACGGGAGTGCACGCGTGGCTCGAGCACGAGCGACCTATCGTTCCCTCGGATCGGTCGGTTGATTGTCAGCGTTTTCCTTAAAATAACATCTTTTTGGTAGGTATATTGATTTACAAAAAAATCTCCAACAATTTTAGCAAAAAAACACAATCAATTACGACAAAAGACAATGTGCTTTATAGCAATGGATAGAGGTTAACAATAAGTATAGAAAACACGATCAGTTTCCCTAGTATTTTCTGCCTCAACTTGGCAACCTTCAACGTCAGTCGTGGATCTGAAGCCAAACTTAAGAAACGATCCTTCGTGGGATGAAGAAAATCGGCAGAAGAACTCTGCTTCCCGACAATCATTTACATAGAACACCAAGAAATTGTAATATCAAATTTTCTTCGTCTAATCCCAATCTTCCTACATAAGACAACAATCAACAAGCGATGGAAGTTTCAATGCCGACACTACCACACTAACTTTTTTTTGTTGAAACGGGGGGGGGCAAAAGCTTTGCCCCATTCAATTAATTAAGAAGGAGTTTACAAGAAAGTAAAAGAAAGTCACAAATATAAGCCTATTTTCCCGGCATCATGTCGCCCAACCTCTTTGCCCTGGCTAGTACTCATAATCTAGCCTCATATTTGATCTTATCTAAAATTACAAAAGTTGGAGATAGTTTGTGTTTAAAGACTCTTGCGTTCCGCTCCTTCCAAATCTTCCAAACGGTAAGCAAGGCTAGAGAAGACAAGCCCTTCCAATGTGGGCTCGTGCCATCCACCAAAAGCGACCACCAATCTCGCGTAGCTAGACCCGCCCAATGCCTTGGTTGGAGACCTTGAATACCCAACCACTAGATCATGTAGGCGCGCGTTGCCGCGCCCATCAATTAGGAGAATAGATTGTTAGGAATTGATGTAATAATAAAATTGATTTCTTAACATGTTCTAACTAAGTGCAGGTTGGGCTTTGACATGTGAAGTACATTTCAGTTAAATTAGCTTGTTACTTTGTCAGTATAATGTGAAACGTTGGACACATTGGATTCAGAAGGTTATTGCCTGGTCTATTGCGTGAGTAGTGAACCTTTACGTTTGGCTAGTTCCTGTAGCCTTTCACAACACACGCGACACATCAGATAGTCGGCGGGGAACTGTATGGTTTATTAGTTTAGATGCATCATGGTTTCTCAAGCTTAGTGCGATTATTCTGATATATTGTTTTCTTCAAGTTCTAGATAATTTTAATACATAACTATGATGAGTTTCTGAGGTTACATTTTGTAAGGCGTATAGCAAGCTGGGCGAGGCTGGGGGCGCGTGCCTACTGTTGAAATATTGAGCCTTTTTACTATAGGCCCATACTAGATTTCAGAAATTCCTAGAAATCTCAAAGCCCATGTGTGTGAGCCCATGTGACATGTAGTCTAAGTTTTTGGCTGCACAAAGGAAAGGAGTGGGAGCTAAGTTTAGTCCCATATGGAAAGTTGGGAGAGATGTAGACCAACATATAAGGTGGGGTGTTGTACCACTTGGTAAATGAGTGAGAAGATAAGTGCCACACGCGCGCTCCTCCTCCTCCTCGCCCGCTCGTCTCGACAGGGCGCGCGCGCCGCAGTCTGCGGAATTGAGCCTTAGAGCCGAGCTTATCTTTTTGCTGCACAGGAAAACCGAGCGTTTACCGAGTCTTTGACGGATGCGTCACAACGAGCCAGTTCGGGTCGCTCCCAGATCGTGGGCTGTTGTAACCGACTCGGGCGTGTGACGTGGGCGTGGCCCACGTTGTCTATATAAACTCTTGCCCGGCTAGAACCGCACACACCTGAAACCGATCTAGGGTTTTTGCCACCTATCGCTGCTTGCGCCGACTCCGTAGTCTACCTCATCCCGAGCGCCGCCTATATAAACTCTTGCCCGGCTACCGCCGCACACACCTGAAACCGATCTAGGGTTTTTGCCACCTCTCGCTGCTTGCGCCGCCTCCGTAGTCTACCTCATCCCGAGCGCCGGCGTGCACCGGCGAACGGGAGAGCAGGTCTCCGGAACCACTCACCTTTGCGATCCTGTACGGGAGAGGGCGAATTGGGTTTTTGGGAAGCGCTCTGCGCGACTGCTCGAGTTCTTCATCACGGGTCGTCTTTCTTCCAAGTCGGGCGGTGCAGCCTACCACCGTCTTCATCACCGTCTGCTTCGACCAGTCTTCTCCAATATTGTCATCAACAACGTTACTGCTATGACTACATCTGCAAGCAAACGGTACGTGCGGTGTACTGTTGTTTCCCTCTTCATCGTGTTATGCGAGTACATGTTTAGCTGCTACTTGTTTCTGTTCATCTTGTTGTTTAGCATATCTAGTATGTTCGAGTTACATGTGGTAGTAGCTGGTATTTTCATGTTTAATATTCTAGATTTAATCATGGAAATTGTGCATAATTATCCAACAATCCAAAAACCTAATTGTAGGCAATTTCCTGAATTATCAATGGCTGGTTTTACCGATGCACTGAGGCCGGATAAATTTACCGGTGTGCACTTTAAGAGGTGGCAGTACAAGGCTGAGCTTTGGCTAACCACGATGAAAGTGTTCCAGATTAGTAAAGGCAAACCTGAAGAAACTATGTCTGAGGATGATCAGAAAAAGTTCGAGGAAGCCAATACTGTCTTTGTGGGATGCGTTCTGAGCATTCTTGCTGACCGTTTATGTGATGTGTTTATGCACATAAAAGACGGGAAGGAGCTCTGGAACGCACTAGACGCCAAGTTTGGTGCTGCAGATGCTGGCAGTGAACTATACATCATGGAGAGCTTTCAAGATTTTAAGATGACTAAGGACATTCCTGTGGTTCAACAAGCTCATGAGATACAGTGCATTGCCAAAGAGCTCGAACTCTTTAAGTGTGCCTTACTCGACAAGTTTGTAGCGGGTTGCATTATTGCTAAGTGATACGTCTCAAACGTATCTATAATTTTTGATGCTCCATGCTTGTTTTTACACCATTTGCCTATTGTTTCGTTACACTTAGTGGCACTTTTATGCATTTTCCGGAACTAACCTATTAACGAGTTGCCACAGTGCCAGTTCCCTGTTTTCTGATGTTTTTGTGTTTCAGAGTGATACACAGGAAATATTCTCGGAATTGGACGAAACAAGTTCCTGAAGTCTTATTTTACCCGGGAGCATCCAGACATCTGAAAGAGAGCCGGAGAGGGGCCAGGGCCTGCCCTCACACTAGGGTGGCGCGCCCATGTGTGAGGAGCCCCTGGCTGCCCTCTCGCGATGCCCCTTCGCCTATATAAAGCCTCGGGACGAAAAACCCTAAAGGATTCGGCAATTTTCCAGAAAGAGTTCCGCAGCTCCGCCGCCACCGCCGACGAATTTCGGGGGACAGAAGTCTCTGTTCCGGCACCCTGCCGGGACGGGGAAGTGCCCCCGGAGCCATCTCCATTGGTCTCCATCGCCATCTCCACCGTCTCCATCGACCTCACCGCTATCTCCATCAACCTTGCTGTCTCCTATGATGAGGAGGGAGTAGTTCACCCCCGGGGCTGAGGGCTCTACCGGTAGCTATGTGGTTCACCTCTCTCTCCCATGATGTGATCTTTATGTGATCGTGAGCTTTGTATCATGTTGAACAAGTAGATGTTATTATTCAGATATTATGCTACTCCTATGCTTAATTATTATAGTGTACTCTAGTAATGTTATTAAAGTAATATATTCCTCCTGCCATGGTGTAACGGTGACAGTGCGTGCATCGTGGTGGTACTTGGTTTAGGCTATGATCGTGATCTCTTGTGGATTATGAGAGTAATTATTACTATGATAGTATTGAGTGATCTATTCCTCCTTTCATGGTATAATGTTGACAGTGTGTGCACCGTGTTAGTACTTTGTCTAAGTTGCAATGATTTCTATCTTGAGTTGTGATCTGATTTGGATATCTCTATGAGTGGTGTTTGTCAAGTACTTGATGAACTTTAAGGGGTGCTTCTGTAGCCACTACGCAATGATTAGTGTTATTCAATAGGAGAGTAATTCAGAGTACCATAGTGGAGAGAAGTTGTTTATTTGTTCAATCAAGTTATATTGTTGGGAGTGTGTCCACTAGTGAAAGTATGATCCCTAGGCCTTGTTTCCAAGCATTGCACATCGTTTACTTGCTGTTTTGTTACTTGTTTGCTCGCAGCGATATTTATTTCACATCACGTTTGCTACTTATAATCATCTATACTACTTGTATTTCACTATCTCTTCGCCGAACTAGTGCACCTATACATCTGACAAGTGTATTGGGTGTGTTGGGGACACAAGAGACTTTCTGTATCGTAATTGCAGGGTTGCTTGAGAGGGATAGCTTTGACCTCTTCCTCCCTGAGTTCGATAAACCTTGGGTGATCCACTTAAGGGAAACTTGCTGCTGTTCTACAAACCTCTGCACTTGGAGGCCCAACAAGTGTCTACAAGAATAGAAGTGCGTAGACATCAAGCTCTTTTCTGGCGCCGTTGCCGGGGAGGTAAGGTAAAAGGTACTCGCATCCTCCTGTGTGAGTGCTCAAAGTTATTTCCTTTAGATTCTGCAATTACATCTTTTTGTTTCTTGTTTTTATTTTAACTAGTTAGGCCTAAATGGAAAACAATGAGTTCGGTAGTCTTTTTCCTGAGTTTAGATATGATATGTTTGAAGAGAAAATTGAAAAACCTTTGGAGCTTTATTCGCATGCTAATAGTGTTGTTAGTATGAATACTTTGAACACCGTTGTTGCTAATGCTATAGAAAAGTCTAAGCTTGGGGAAGCTGGTTTTGTTAAGCATGATATTTTTAGTTCCCCAGCTTTAGTGGAGAAAGTTTGCTATGATGATATTTTATCTCCCCTATGTGATGTTCCTTCTTATGATGATATGTTTGAAGAATATGCTCTGCAAAATAGTTGCTCTCTAGCTTATGATGATACTAAACCTCTAGTTTATGATGGCTATGATGATGAGTATAATATTTTCAGTTCACCTACTATTAAGGATAAAATTAGTTATGATTACAATATGCCTCCTGTTTTTGATGATTATGGTGATGAGAATGATTATTCTGTTGAATCTGCTCCTACTACTATTGTTCCTGTGGTGAGTATTAATTCTTTTATGCATGTGGCTCATGATAGAGATGCTTTATGTGATAGTTATATTGTTAGTTCTATTCATGATGCTACTGAAAGTTATTATGAGAGAGGGAAACATAGTTTGATGGATTTCAACAATATTAAGTTTCCCCTCTTTATGTTGCAAATCTTGAAGTGGCACTTGTTTTATCTATCCATGCTTGCTACTATGTGCCTCGTTGATTTATTTTCTTACAAGATTCCTATGCATAGGAAGTGGTTCAGATATAAATGTCTTTCACATTTGCTTTTTGATGCTCTCTATTGCTTCAAGTTTTTATATGGCGCCTTTGCCTCAAGCTTTTATATGGCGCCCACATGAGCATCTTTGCAATTTTCTGCGCCTAGCTCAAAGGCGTTAAAGAAAAGCACTCTTGGGAGATAACCCAATGTTTTATTTTCAGTACTTTTTATTTTATTTGAGTTTTGGAAGTTATTACTACTGTAATAACCGCTCCTTATCCTTTTTATTTCGTTGTTATGCCAAGAGAAACCTCTAATTTGAGTAAGGTAAGATTTGGGGATGTTGCTGTCCTGAAACAGTTTTCGGTGCTGCACCGTAAAAATTTGTGAAAATTCTTTGTATATCTTTTGGACCTGCGATTTCTTTTGCATATGCCTCAGGTTATATCCAAACTTTCATTAGTTGAACACTTTTCGATTTGAGCAACAGAAAATCCCTCAAAAATTTGACCTTTGTCAGCTGTTCAGTTTTGACAGATTTCTGCCAATATTTGTGTTTGCCACTTTATCGCTTTCTTTTGAGTTCTTTTGATTATGGAACTTTTGGGGAAGTTGCTAAAGTAGTATTTGCTTTATATGTGGTGGTTTTGAGTTGAAACCTGAAGCAAAAAGAGGTTGATTATATGCTATGCTTGCACTAATATTGCTAATAGATTTGTGTTTAGTTTTGTATGAAGGAAGTTTTCAAGTGTAGAGATTGGAGAATGATGAGATGAGATGAAGAATGGACAAAAGCTCAAGCTTGGGGATGCCCATGCATCACCCCAAGAAATATCCAAGAAGTACAAGCGTCAAAGCTTGGGGATGCCCTCGAGGCACCCCTTCTTCATCGGCAAAAATCAGGTCACCTTTCAAAACACTATATTTTTATTGCTTCATGCACTATGCGTTTTTCTTGGAGCGTCAGTTATCTTAGTTTTCTTAGTTAGTTTGTTTTGTTTGCTGCAATAAATGGTTTGATCACATCATGTTGTTTTGGAGGGAGATGAACTCCGTTTTTCATTTGCCAAGAACACTCTGTTTTTCACTCTTATCGTTTCAATGAGTGTTCTCTTTTTCCGCTACTGCTTTTGGTTTTCGTTTTCGCCTTGATTTGCGTTCAGATCTTGTCATATCTTTTAATCAAGGTGTATTTTTGCCTCTGGTCTTTATTGCTTTTCATCAAAAGAGGTGTTTATAAAAAGTTTGAATGGTGTTGGAAAAGAGAAAAAGCTTTATGCAAAATAGTGGTACAAGAAGGAGCTTGTGTAGACTGCGGCTTAGGCTTTTTCATGTCATGCTTGATGTCTTTTTGATGGTATGCTTAGTGGTTTTGCTGTAGCATGACTTGTCTCAAATAACTGAGATTGCTTAATGAGCCTTTGAAAGAATCATGCGTTGTTTTTATTATTTGGAAGCATTATTTTGGTTTTCTCCTTTGATGCTTTATTTCGGTTGACTTGGCGCATGCTCACACATGTTAGACTCATACAAAGTCGCCAATAGCCTCTATGATCATTTAGTTTTTGACTTTTGATGCCATCTTATGCTTCTTTTAATGTTGCTTTGTCGCTTTGCATGATTATGGCCGTTATTGCTCTCTTAGTTGGTCGCTCTGAGTCTTTTGCTAGCCCTCATTTTGTACTGAGTATGAGCTCTACTCGTGCATCCAACTCCCAAAAACCAAGTTTGCCATTGTGTCCACTATAAATTCCTATACATGGTATTTGTAAGCCATTCCAAGTAAATTTTCATGTGCTACCTTTCAAAAACTCTTCAAAATACTTCTCGTTTTGTGACACTGTTTTCAGCTCATGGGGACGTAGTGGTCGGATTTGCTATCTTCCATATTGCTTATTCCAAAAAGAAAAAAAAGGAAAAAAAGAAAAGAAAAAGGCACTCCTCCAAGGAATGTGAATGTTGGTGGGCACCCGATGGAATCGGTTAGCCATGGTTTGAGAAAGGAAAAAAGGTGGGGAGGAGTGCCAAGCTTTATAAAAGAGCACAAAAGTGCCAATCTCTCTCTCAAAAACTTGCTTCATTTTTGTATGGAAGATAGTAAGAACCCCATTGCCAGTCGTTGACAAAGACAACCACCTCTCAAAACCAATTTTTATCTCTCTGTTTTACAAATGAAAAGCTCTAGCACATGTTTAATCACTGCTTCCCTCTGCGAAGGGCATTTCTTTTTACTTTTATGTTGAGTCACCACCTTCTATCTTTATGCACCATCTAAGAGAGCATAGTTGTCATTCTGAGTATAATGTGCATTGTCCCAAAGTTTATCATTGATTAATTCATGATCATGGTTTCACTTGTTCTCAAATTATTTGTATCTAGTCGCCCTCTTAAACTTGAAGGTGTCCTATGCATTTATGTTTTGTTCTCCATGAAGGACAAGCTGAAAACCATTTGTATGTTTTTCCTTATGATTTGAACACACATTTGACTTTCATTGTTTCATTTTCATGATCTTTTGTTTGTGTTCATTTGCATGTTTACAACATGGTTGCTAAGTTTCTTATTGTCAAGATTATATCTTTTATGCCCATGTTTTAAGTTCTTATGATCCCAGCTCACAATGCTTACATACATGATCAAGATTGTGTAGGTGCATGTCACCTCAAAAATTATTCTTTTGTTATCACTTACCTACTCGAGGACGAGCAGGAGTTAAGCTTGGGGATGCTTGATACGTCTCAAACGTATCTATAATTTTTGATGCTCCATGCTTGTTTTTACACCATTTGCCTATTGTTTCGTTACACTTAGTGGCACTTTTATGCATTTTCCGGAACTAACCTATTAACGAGTTGCCACAGTGCCAGTTCCCTGTTTTCTGCTGTTTTTGTGTTTCAGAGTGATACACAGGAAATATTCTCGGAATTGGACGAAACAAGTTCCTGAAGTCTTATTTTACCCGGGAGCATCCAGACATCCGAAAGAGAGCCGGAGAGGGGCCAGGGCCTGCCCTCACACTAGGGTGGCGCGGCCCAGGCCCTGGCCGCGCCACCCATGTGTGAGGAGCCCCTGGCTGCCCTCTCGCGACGCCCCTTCGCCTATATAAAGCCTCGGGATGGAAAACCCTAAAGGATTCGGCAATTTTCCAGAAAGAGTTCCGCAGCTCCGCCGCCACCACCGATGAATTTCGGGGGACAGAAGTCTCTGTTCCGGCACCCTGCCGGGACGGGGAAGTGCCCTCGGAGCCATCTCCATCGGTCTCCATCGCCGTCTCCACCGTCTCCATCGACCTCACCGCCATCTCCATCAACCTTGCTGTCTCCTATGATGAGGAGGGAGTAGTTCACCCCCGGGGCTGAGGGCTCTACCGGTAGCTATGTGGTTCACCTCTCTCTCCCATGATGTGATCTTTATGCGATCGTGAGCTTTGTATCATGTTGAACAAGTAGATGTTATTATTCAGATATTATGCTACTCCTATGCTTAATTATTATAGTGTACTCTAGTGATGTTATTAAAGTAATCTATTCCTCCTGCCATGGTGTAACGGTGACAGTGCGTGCATCGTGGTGGTACTTGGTTTAGGCTATGATCGTGATCTCTTGTGGATTATGAGAGTAATTATTACTATGATAGTATTGAGTGATCTATTCCTCCTTTCATGGTGTAATGTTGACAGTGTGTGCACCGTGTTAGTACTTGGTCTAAGTTGCAATGATTTCTATCTTGAGTTGTGATCTGATTTGGATATCTCTATAAGTGGTGTTTGTCAAGTACTTGATGAACTTTAAGGGGTGCTTCTGTAGCCACTACGCAATGATTAGTGTTATTCAATAGGAGAGTAATTCAGAGTACCATAGTGGAGAGAAGTTGTTTATTTGTTCAATCATGTTATATTGTTGGGAGTGTGTCCACTAGTGAAAGTATGATCCCTAGGCCTTGTTTCCAAGCATTGCACACCGTTTACTTGCTATTTTGTTACTTGTTTGCTCGCAGCGATATTTATTTCACATCACGTTTGCTACTTATAATCATCTATACTACTTGTATTTCACTATCTCTTCGCCGAACTAGTGCACCTATACATCTGACAAGTGTATTGGGTGTGTTGGGGACACAAGAGACTTTCTGTATCGTAATTGCAGGGTTGCTTGAGAGGGATAGCTTTGACCTCTTCCTCCCTGAGTTCGATAAACCTTGGGTGATCCACTTAAGAGAAACTTGCTGCTGTTCTACAAACCTCTGCACTTGGAGGCCCAACAAGTGTCTACAAGAATAGAAGTGCGTAGACATCACTAAGTTACCCCCTTCATGGAGGAACTTCGCCACAGCTCTCAAACACAAGAGACAGGAGATATTAGTTGAAAATCTGATAGCGTCCCTTGATGTTGAGGAGAAGACTCGTGCTAAGGACACTACTGAGAAAGGAGAGGGTTATGCCACTGCTAACTTTGTGCAGCAGAAAGGCAAATCCTCAGGCAAGAACAAAGGGTACTTCAAGCCCTCTTTCAACAAGCCTGTTGACATGGGTATGCCCTTCGGGTACCCACAGATTAGTATACCAGGTCCGGCCCATTAAGGAAGTGGACAAGAACAAGAACTCGAAGATTGACTTGGAGAGGAAGAAGGAATGTTCTAATCCGTATTCGACTAGGACACTTGTAAAACCTTAGCCCGGTTGCATATATAAAGTCAGGCAAGGGCGCCCCTAGAGAACACAATCTCATAGACACGCAATATTAGAGATACAAGATAGATTAGACATAGACTAGATATACAAATCCGCCTACGGCGGCTCCATGTAAACACCATTGTGATCATATACTAGATTGCTAACAGGATGTAGCGATCCTCCACCGCGGGGACGTGAACCTGGGTACATCGTGTGCCAATCTCGATCCTGGAATCTCTAGTCGTTGCTCTTCCCCCGATTCTAAGTCCTTCATCTAGGACATTTGTCGAGTTAACCCTCGTCAATTGGCGCCGACCGTGGGGATCGCGGCGACTGGATTTTGTTATCCGGGCGGGATCCTTCAAATTTTTTTCGTCAACAAGATCAGCAAATTTTACGGCTGCCCACAACAGAAGCAGTCAGATTGATTCAACAGAATTTATCATCAACATCAACTATCGTCTACATCGTCAAGATCTTCACCGCTTTATCGTCAAGAATCGCCAAGTTCGTCGAAGTCAACGAATCGCTGGATGAGTTGCCGATGTCAAGAAAATCCAATCAGATGCAAGCTGAGACTCGGCGGAAAGTTTTCGTCGAGAAGCAGCATACACAGCAAGTTTCGACATCATCGCCCTCGCGCATAGCTGTGGGACTCGGGGCTCTACATCAACACCGCCTTGTTGCGTGGCGGCAGATCGATTTCAGCCATCGTGTGAATATTTCAAAGTTCACCATATCCATATACGTGACTTCAATGGAGGAGCTAGGCAACAAGCAATACAAGATCAAATTAAGTGGTCTGGTACTACTAACACGAAGATCAAGAAGAGAAGAGAAATTTGAGGAGGATCAAGACGTGGAAGTAGCTACGTGATTTTGTCCCACGCAATAGAGAAGCTCCAGGCAAAAAGTATGGAAAAAAAACTCATCGAAATCGGCAAGATCGGAGACTTCCGGCGAGCAACAATTTTTAGGCATAATCATCACTGATGCAGCCTTCTCGGAGTTCATACGACTCATGGAGCAGGCAACCAGCAGCCTTTGAAAAAAAAAATCAACACCAGTTTGGATCGGATCAGGCAATCATAATTCAAGTCGAAGCCGACAAAGCAATTTTCTCTTTCAGCAAGGGACTCAATCTACGACCGCATCATCTTTGCCTCGTCGCCAAGAGAAAATCCGTCAAGCAACCAGCTCGTCTACGCACGATATTTTGGGCATGAAGATTTCGCGTCAGCCATATGGGCGATTTACTGGGATAACTTGAAGAAAAAAAAAATCGACTACTTCATCTTCAACATTGAAGACTGCGGCGTCAACTGCGACTTGCTACGCTCGGGGGCTCATCGTCGCACGCTTGCACAAACTATCGGCAACGCTCGGGGGCTCGACATCAACTCGCCCCAGAGTGCGGAAACTCATGCTCAAGACCTACGACTTCATCGACATCAGCAACGCGACGATCCTAACAACGCTCGGGGGCTCGACAACAACTTCGCCTCCGATCGTGGTTGTGATTCTACGACAACAACTCGACTACGTCATCATCGACTATGTCGCGCCGTCTACGCCGCACCCGATAAAAGCTAAGTTTTCCTCTTGCAAGAGTCAATTATCATTTATTTTCGCCGCAACCGACACTCGGGGGCTCCGCCGTGAATAATCATCTTGCATATCATTGACTTCGAAAAATTGCGAAAGCCCTAGTAGCTGGCGTTCCTTGTCGAATACTTGTCAATTTAGTTTACAGTCGCATGAAGCTCGACTAACGGTTGGCAAGGCACAAAATCTTGGGGCGTCAGTCTAACGAAAAGGCTTAGCAAGTATCTTAAAAAATACGGCAAACGCACCATATTACGACTGACCTGAGTAGCTGATCGAGCCGTGAAGTGCATCAGGCTAACGAAAGGGTCTTACGTACGAGCAACAAAATTGCACAAAAATCATCGAGTTTTTATTTTACATACTACATCATCATGATTACAATCTACAAGTAGAATATTTCTTCGAGAGACAAAGTATTTTATAATTATTCATATTTTTTGCAGGAGCCAAATTTCCTCGAGTAGTACAACTTGAGTCTATGCCCGGTTACAAGTACCCGAACATAGACTCGGGGGCTACTCCCATCGGGAGCGCTGGTCGCGCACCCGAGAGAAAATCATTTGAGAAAGAATTCGACAACAAGAAGAAGAAGACGCAAGAGATGATGAAGAAGAAATTTTGAGCCTATGATCGACTACAAGTGCCCGACCATAGCCTCGAGGGCTACTGCTACTTGTTGATGGCGCCCAGAAAATTAGCTACTGGTGTCAAGTTGATGTGAAGCAGACTGTTCTTGTATGTGGTGAATAACCAGCCCGTTGGGAACCCCAAGAGGAAGGTATGATGAGTATAGCAGCTAGTTTTCCCTCAGTTAAGAAATCAAGATTTAATGTCGATCAGGAGAGGAGAGACAATGACGACTGAAGGTGATGCGGACTGGCTTAGTAACACTCCAACAAGGGCACCGTTAACGATACTTATTGACTCATCTTCGGCCAGTAGCAACGCGTAACCTGCACACAATACAACCAAGTACTCTGTTCCCAACTTGCGATGAGGTTGTTAATCTCATCGGTTTGCTTGAAACAAAGGTTATGAGCGTATCGAGTGGAAAACAATATAGTATGCGAGTAAAGTAAACAGTGCGAGTAAAGTAAACAGATGATAGCAATATGATGGAAATAGGACCGGGGTCCACAGTTCCCTAGTGGTGTCTCTCCATAGATAAAATAACACATGCTGGGTAAACAAATTACAGTTGGGCAATTGATAGAATAAAGATAACGTGATATGTCAAGAAGATCACTATGAGATTTACTCTGGGCATTACAACAAAATACATAGACCGCCATCCAACTGCATCTATGACTAATAATCCACTCCCGGGGATATCAATCCGAACACCCCAGTAGTATTAAGTTGCGAATAACAGATAATTGCATTAAGCAAAGTGTGTAATGTAAACAAAGCATATGCCCTTGAGCATATGAATGTTGTTTTCTCCCTCGTAGCAACAGCACATCTACCACCTTAGAGGTTTCTGTCACTCCCCCAGGTGAAATAGAGGCATGAACCCACTATCGAGCATAAATACCCCCTCTTGGAGTCACTAGCAACTACTCGGCCAAGATAGCTACTAACAATGGAGAGCATGCAAGATCATAAACAACATAGAGATAACAAAAGATAATATTCAGTACAGCAACTTAATCATAAACACCAATATTCATCGGATCCCAACAAACCAAACATGTAGAATTACATAACGGTGATCTCAATCATGTAAGGCAGCTCATGAGATCTAAACATAAAGCACATTGACGAAGGAATGACAAACGAGCACCCGATATTTGCCTACCTGGTTTTCGGTCCAGGAAAGGTCTCCCTCAGAAGGCTCTTGAGGCCCATCAAGGCAGCAGTCTAGCGTGGCCCAGGAGCTAAACTTGGCGTGCAAGCAAGGGCCCGAAGAATTAGAATTGGATTAGGCTTCGTTTGTTGGAGTATCGATCCGATTTGTATCAGGTTTGAGGGACCGTCCCGAGACCTAGCCTTCGCATATAAAAGGCTGGGAGGGAGACCTTAAAACCCTAGACACTTTTCCCCCACCTCACGCCGGAGCGCTCGACAGCTTAGAGCTCTCTGTTTAGGCTAGATCCAATCTACGCCGCCATTGTACCACCATCATCGCCACACCGTCGTCAATACAAAGTCAGACAAGCAGGACGTAGGCCTTTTACCTTTCGAGGGGGCTGAACCTGAGTAAAACCTGTGTTCCTTTGGTTTCATCTGATCGCCGTCGAGTTCGCCAGGTCCCCAATACACTTCCTAGATCGAAAGCCCTTCGACATGGGCATTGCCGGGGATAAACCTCGTCAATTGGCGCCGTCTGTGGGGACGACGGGATCTGGATCTACGGATTCACCGGCTCCATCACCAACCACCGCCAAGATTGACATCGACACCGCCGTTAGCACCGCTGCGCCGACCGACGTCGACACCACCGCCAAGATCGACATCGACACCACCGTCGGCATCGCTGCGCCGACCGACGTCGACACCACTGCCAAGATCGACATCGACACCACCGTCGGCATCGCTGCGCCGACCGACGTCAACACCACTGCCAAGATCGACACCGACACCATCGTCGGCATCGCTGTGCCGGCCGTCGTCAACGCCAACCCGACGGAACTAGGCGTCGATGCCGCTGATTCGATCGTCGTCAGCAATATTTCGCCAGGTGCTGCAAAGCCCACTCCAACGGCAAGCGTCATCGACCCTGATACGTCTCAAACGTATCTATAATTTTTGATGCTCCTTGCGTGTTTTTACACCATTTACCCGATGTTTCGTTACACTTCGTGGCACTTTTATGCATTTTCCGGAACTAACCTATTAACGAGTTGCCACAGTGCCAGTTCCCTGTTTTCTGCTGTTTTTGTGTTTCAGAGTGATACACAGGAAATATTCTCGGAATTGGACGAAACAAGTTCCTGAAGTCTTATTTTCCCCGGGAGCATCCAGACATCCGAAGAGAGGAAGGAGAGGGGCCACAGGCCTCCCTCACACAGGGCTGGCGCGGCCCAGGCCCTGGCCGCGCCACCCCTGTGTGAGGAGGCCTGGGGCCGCCTCTGACATCGCCCCTTCGCCTATAAGAAGCCTCGGGACGGAAAACCCTAGAGGATTCGGCAATTTTCCAGAAGCAGTTCCGTAGTTCCACCGCCACCGTCGACGAATTTCGGGGGACAGAAGTCTCTGTTCCGGCACCCTGCCGGGACGGGGAAGTGCCCCCGGAGCCATCTCCATCGGTCTCCATCGCCGTCTCCATCGACCTCACCGCCATCTCCATCAACCTTGCTGTCTCCTATGATGAGGAGGGAGTAGTTCACCCCCAGGGCTGAGGGCTCTACCGGTAGCTATGTGGTTCACCTCTCTCTCCCATGATGTGATCTTTATGTGATCGTGAGCTTTGTATCATGTTGAACAAGTAGATGTTATTATTCAGATATTATGCTACTCCTATGCTTAATTATTATAGTGTACTCTAGTGGTGATTATTAAAGTAATCTATTCCTCCTGCCATGGTGTAACGGTGACAGTGCGTGCATCGTGGTGGTACTTGGTTTAGGCTATGATCGTGATCTCTTGTGGATTATGAGAGTAATTATTACTATGATAGTATTGAGTGATCTATTCCTCCTTTCATGGTGTAATGTTGACAGTGTGTGCGCCGTGTTAGTACTTGGTCTAAGTTGCAATGATATCTATCTTGAGTTGTGATCTGATTTGGATATCTCTTTGAGTGGTGTTTGTCAAGTACTTGATGAACTTTAAGGGGTACTTCTGTAGCCACTACACAATGATTAGTGTTATTCAATAGGAGAGTAATTCAGAGTACCATAGTGGAGAGAAGTTGTTTATTTGTTCAATCATGTTATATTGTTGGGAGTGTGTCCACTAGTGAAAGTATGATCCCTAGGCCTTGTTTCCAAGCATTGCACACCGTTTACTTGTTGTTTTGTTACTTGTTTGCTCGCAGCGATATTTATTTCACATCACGTTTGCTACTTATAATCATCTATACTGCTTGTATTTAACTATCTCTTCGCCGAACTAGTGCACCTATACATTTGACAAGTGTATTGGGTGTGTTGGGGACACAAGAGACTTTCTGTATCGTAATTGCAGGGTTGCTTGAGAGGGATAGCTTTGACCTCTTCCTCCCTGAGTTCGATAAACCTTGGGTGATCCACTTAAGGGAAACTTGCAGCTGTTCTACAAACCTCTGCACTTGGAGGCCCAACAAGTGTCTACAAGAATAGAAGTGCGTAGACATCAAGCTCTTTTCTGGCGCCGTTGCCGGGGAGGTAAGGTAAAAGGTACTCGCATCCTCCTGTGTGATTGCTCGGAGTTATTTCCTTTAGATTCTGCAATTACAACTTTTTGTTTCTTGTTTTTATTTTCACTAGTTAGGCTTAATGGAAAACAAAGAGTTCTATAGTCTTTTTCCTGAGTTTAGATATGAAGTGTTTGAAGAGAAAATTGAAAAACCTTTGGAGCTTAATTTGCATGCTAATAGTGTTGTTACTATGAATGCTTTGAACACTGTTATTACTAATGCTATAGAAAAGTCTAAGCTTGGGGAAGCTGGTTTTGTTAAGCATGATATTTTTAGTTCCCCAGCTTTAGTGGAGAAAATTTGCTCTGATGATATTTTATCTCCCATATGTGATGTTCCTTCTTATGATGATATGTTTGAAGAATATGCTTTGCGAAATAGTTGCTCTCTAGCTTGTGATGATACTAAACCTCTAGTTTATGATGGCTATGATGATGAGTATAATATTTTTAGTTCACCTACTATTGAGGATAAAATTAGTTATGATTACAATATGCCTCCTATTTATGATGATTATTGTGATGAGAATAATTATTCTGTTGAATTTGCTCCTACTACTATTGTTCCTGTGGTGAGTATTAATTCTTTTATGCATGTGGCTCATGATAGGGATGCTTTATGTGATAGTTATATTGTTAGTTCTATTCATGATGCTACTGAAAGTTATTATGAGAGAGGGAAACAAGGTTTGATGGATCTCA
Source organism: Dactylis glomerata (assembly GCA_007115705.1). Classification (NCBI taxonomy): domain Eukaryota; kingdom Viridiplantae; phylum Streptophyta; class Magnoliopsida; order Poales; family Poaceae; genus Dactylis; species Dactylis glomerata. Next base: position 3,498,255 of record QXEO01000549.1, read on the forward strand.
ACAATATTGAGTTTCCCCTCTTTATGTTGCAATTCTTGAAGTTGTACTTGTTTTGCCTTCCTATGCTTTTTGCTTTGCGCTTTCATGACTTGTCTCTCTACAAGACTATTTTTCATAGGAAGTGGTTTAGATTTAAATGTGTTTCATACATGCTTTTTGATGCTCTCTGTTGTTTCAAGTTCTTATATGGCGCCTTTGCCTCAAGATCTTATATGGCGCCCACATAAGCATCTTTGCAAATTACTGCGCCTAGCTCAAAGGCGTTAAAGAAAAGCACTCTTAGGAGATAACCCATTGTTTTATTTTTAGTACTTTTTCTCTTATTTGAGTCTTGGAAGTCATTACTACTGTAATGACCTCTCCTTATCCTTTTTTATTTCGTTGTTGTGCCAAGAGAAGCCTCTAATTTGAGTGAGGTAAAGATTTGGGGATGTTGTTGTCCTGAAAATGTTTTCAGTGCTGCACCGTAAAAATTCGTATAAATTCTCTGTATATCTTTTGGACCTGAAATTTCTTGTGCACATGCCCCAGGTTATATCCCAACTTTCATTAGTTGAACACTTTTTGATTTGAGCAACATAAAACCCCTCAAAAATTCGATCTTTGTCAGCTGTTCTGTTTTGACAGATTTCTGCCAATATTTGTGTTTACCGCTTTATCACTTTCTTTTTGAGTTATTTTAATAATGGAACTTTTGGGGAAGTTGCTACAGTAGTATATGCTATATATGTGATGGTTTTGAGTTGAAACCTGAAGCAAATAAAGGGTTGATTATATGCTATGCTTACACTAATGTTGCTAATAGAATTGTGTTTAGTTTTGTATGAAGGAAGTTTTCAAGTGTAGGGATCGGAGAATGATGAGATGAGTTGAAGAATGGACAAAATCTCAAGCTTGGGGATGCCCATGCATCACCCCAAGAAATATCCAAGAAGTACAAGCGTCAAAGCTTGGGGATGCCCCCGAGGCACCCCTTCTTCATCGGCAAAAATCAGGTCACCTTTCAAAACACTATATTTTTATTGCTTCATGCACTATCTGTTTTTCTTGGAGCGTCAGTTGTTTTAGTTTTCTTAGTTAGTTTAGTTTTGTTTGCTGCAATAAATGGTTAGATTACATCATGTTTCTTTTGGAGGAGATGAACTCGCTTTTCATTTGCCAAGAACACTCTAGTTTTCACTCTTATCGTTCAGCGAGTGTTCTCTTTTTCTGCTACTGCGTTTAGCTTTCGATTTTTGCGTTGATTTGCGTTCAGATCTTGTTATATCTTTTCATCAAGGTGTATTTTTGCCTCTGGTCTTTATTGGTTTTTATCAAAAGAGGTGTTTACAAAAAATTTGAATGGTGTTGGAAAAGAGAACAAGCTTTATGCAAAAAAGTGATATGATGACCCACAAGTATAGGGGGTGTATCATAGTACTTTCGATAAATAAGAGTGTCGAACCCAACGAGGAGCAGAAGGTGTTGATAAGCAGTTTTGACCAAGGAATCACTGTAAATACTAGCAAACAGGTTTTCAGGAGTATTTGGTAATACGAGTAAATAAAGTGCGAGTAAATAAAAGACAGTAGTAACAATTGCAGCAAGTGGCCCAATCCTTTATTCAGCAAAGGACAAGCCGGTTGTGTACTTATAATAACCAAACGTTCTCGAGGACACACGGGAGTTTTCTGTCAAGAGCTTTCGCTTCATAGAGCCAATAGTATTCATTGGTTTGATAGGTGTTATGGGGGTGAACCTGTGCTAGCGCACTACCCTTACTAGGATAAATACACACTTGTGATTATACCCCTTGCAAGCATCCGCAAATACAAGAAAGTAATTAAGATAAATCTAACCACAGCCTTAAACTCTAGGATCCTACGCTCCCTGGTGCAATAGTTTCCCAACGGAGGTTTAGGTTTCTGTCACTCCAGCAACCCCACAGTCGGTAGCCAAATACACAATGCATCTCACTAGGCCCATAAATGGTGAAGTATCATGTAGTCGACGTTCACATGACACCACTAGTGAAATAGCACCACAACAATATCAAACCATTAAATATTTCTCAACAATAATTCACTACTAACATCTTGACTTCTCCCATGTCCTCAAGAACTAAACGAACTACTCACAAGACATCATATGGATCATGATCAGAAGTGAAATAATGGTAAATAACAATCTAAACATAAACCTTAATTTAATGGTTCCACTCAATAGCATCAACTACAAGAGTAATCAACATCGGGAAAGTTTCCCCTATGAATATAACAAGATCCAACTCAATATGTTACAGCGGGACGGCGTGGTGATGGTGGAGATGAAGGTGCTAGTGAGGGAGATGATGATGATGATGATCCCGATGAAGTCCAGTGCGATGGTGATGACGATGGCGACGATCTCCCCTCTCCGGGAAAAAATTTCCCCAGCAGATTTCTTCCTGCCGGAGAGCTTTTTCTCTTTGGTGTTCTCAGCCCCGCAGAGGCGGCTGTGTCTAACTCTGAGCCCCCCCTTGACTTAGGTTTTTGGGGACGATGATGTACGCGGAGGGGCGAGACCAGAGGTGGGCCAGGGTGGCCCCACGCAGGGCTGGCGCGGCCAGGGGTGGCCCCGCGCCGCCCTGGCGTGTGGAGCCCCCCTGGCTCCTCTCGACTCCCCCTTCTGGCTTTCTGAGTCTTCTGGGAAAATATAATTTCTGGGTATTTTTCTGGAATTTTCCTGATCTTCAAAATATGGTCTCTTGATGGTCCTTTTTCCAGTAGAATCCTGACTCCGGCAGCAACTCCTCCGATGATCATCAAACATGTGAAAACAAAGAAAATAACATAAGTATCATGTCTAAATATGAAATATATCAATGAATAACAGTAAATTATGATACAAAATAGTGATGCAAATTGGACGTATCAACCCCCCCCCCAAGCTTAGACCTCGCTTGTCCCCAAGCGAAAACTAAACTCGGTAAACATGACCACAGGTTTATGGAGTGAAGTGTCGATAATCAAAATACGGACAAGAAGCATCACATTCACCAAGGCACAAATTATAATAGACAGCAACTTCCCTTTATAAGATGTAGGCTTGCAATAGGTAAAAGGGAATCACATGTAAATATGCACAAGGTAAATTATAATTGGCAATGGCAAACCTTAGTTCTTGGTCGAAGGGTGGAGAACAAACTATTCTCTCTTTTAAACGGAGCCTTTTAAAACAGAGCTAATATAGCAAAGGCTATATGCTCAACAAAGTAAACTTTTGCATTCAAAGAAAGCTTTCAAAGATATATTCCTTCAGACAAAAGCATTATAGAAAACAAGGAAGATAATAAACATGATTAAACGGATCAACATATGGATGAGTGAAACATAACAACTCTAATGCTTGCTTGAGACAGAGGGAAATAGGTTGACTCAACATAAAAGTAAGAGATAGGCCCTTCGCAGAGGGAAGCAGGGATTAAACATGTGCTAGAGCTTTTCATTTGTAAAACAGAGGTAAAAGTTATTTTGAGAGGTGGTTGCTTTTGTCAACGACTAGCAACGGTGTTCTTGATATCTTCCATGCTAAACAAGTGAGAGCGGTTCCGAGATGTTTGATTAATTGGCACTTTGGTGCTCTTTTATAGCTTTGCACTCCTCCCCACCTTTTTCCTTTCTCAAACCATGGCTAACCGATTCCATCGGGTGCCGACCAACTTTCACATTCCATTGGAGGAGTGCCTTTTTCTTTCTTTTTCTTTTTGAGATTATAATGGTCTGACCAGCTCCCTTGCAAAATTAATGACGAGCAGATGAAGCTGCCTAGTCGAAGGGTACTTAATTTAGTATGGAAGATAACAAACCCATCCACTACGTCCTCATGAGCTAAAAACAGTGGCACAAAATGAAGAGTGTTTGAAGGTTTTTGAAAGGTAGCACATGAAAATTTACTTAGAATGGCTTGAAATACCATGCATAGGAATTTATAGTGGACTCTTTGGAAGTAACTTGGCTTTTGGGATTTGGATGCACGAGAAGTATTCCCTCTCAGTACAGGTTTTTGGCTAGCAAGGTTGGGTAGCAAGCATAAGAGTTGCATGAAACAAACAAACATACATATAATAAGAACAATCATGCAAACTCCCTTGAAGGTACAATGATTTTAACTTTAAGAATAACAATGCTTATAGGCTAAACATAAAGGAAAACTGAAGTGATGTAACTGCAAGCACTTCTTTGTTCTTCTCTACTCAAACTTCAAGGTAAAATTGCTACTGACCAAGCTAGGTTTGCCAAAACCAACTAAATCTACTCATGTTCCCAATGTGATACCAATACCAATCAACAAGACTAGTCACATAAGAGAGATTGCAGACTAACATAGAGTGTGCGAAAAGTAAACGATAAAACTTCTCATTAATATTTCATTACCGCAACTCACACCAAGGGATACATAGATAACTAACTAAGGAGGATACTTCCAACTGCAAGCTATTCTATATGATAACTTCTCTATTCATGATAAGACTCTGCTTGAAAAGTAAATGAACAAAAGGTAATGATGTGATACCGCGGTACTCCCCCAAGCTTGGAACAAGCCAAGGGAATGCCTATACCGATGATGAATTACTCCTTTGGTGGTATTGGAAGCAGCCTTGGATTAATGAAATATTCCTGCATCATGCGAAGCCTGAGATTCTCTTCTTGAAGCATCTTTACCTCCCTCTTCAAAGCTTGATATTGAGTGCAAAACTCAAAAGTGACCAGCATGTCGTGTTCTATCATGGGCATGGAGTCAAGATCCAAAACATGATATGTTGGTCCCTGCAAATCATGAGAAAAGATACGTCTAGCTTTTGTCGGTCCTTCAAAAGCAGGGTTTGTGGGCCTTGCTCTCCCCGAACCTTGCGCTTCCTTCCACTTCTGGCGCTGGTGATCATCTACATAGGGCCTTTTGCCCTTGTTGTCGCTTGAAGAGGCCATAATTCCCCCAAGCTTAAGATCAACTCCTGACAGAAACAGCTCGAAACAAAACACGACGAGAAAACGATATACAGACCTCGGGGACTCTGGGGGGTTAAATAGGCGAAAATTATACATCGAAACGAAGTCACAGGAGGAAAACGGTACGGAAACGAGTTCCGAGGTGTTCTCACACAGGGGTGGTACGGCCAGGGGTGGGCCCGCGCCACCCGCGTGTGAGACACACACGGACTCTTTTTCCTGCCCTTTTTCGTCTCGTGATTTTTCATATTTAGTAAAAACAACAAAAATATTAAAAGAAGAACTTTTCGTGAAACTTTTTTGACTAGAACTGTTACCTATTCGAAAGCGAACTCTGCAGGTTCCTGCAATTTGTCTTGGATAAATTCTTCCGGAGAAACTGTTTCAATAACATCAACATCTTCATTATAAGAATCTCCAGAAATATAATGCTTGAGTCTTTGCCCATTCACCACTTGTGTAGAATCATCTTTCAATGAAGCAATCTTAATAGCACCTGAGCGGTACACTTCCACAATAACATATGGTCCTTCCCATTTAGAGAGTAATTTTCCTGCAAAAAATCTGAGACGAGACCTATACAAAAGAACTTTCTCACCAACATGAAACTCTCTCTTAAGAATTCTCTTATCATGCCATTGCTTGACTTTCTCTTTGAAAAGTCTGGCATTCTCATACGCTTCATTTCTCCACTCATCTAGAGAACTCAAATCTAACAACCTTTTCTTACCGGCTAGTTTAAAATCTCTATTAAGCTCTCTCACTGCCCAAAAAGCTTTGTGTTCTAATTCTAAGGGCAAGTGACATGCTTTTCCGTAAACCATCTTATAAGGAGACATACCCATGGGATTCTTATAAGCAGTTCTATAAGCCCATAAAGCGTCATTTAACTTACTAGCCCAGTTTTTCCTAGATTTATTAACAGTCTTCTGCAAGATAGACTTGATCTCCCTATTTGAAAGCTCTACCTGCCCACTAGTTTGGGGATGATAAGCAGAAGCAATTCTATGATTGACATCATACTTAGCAAGAGTTTTTCTAAAACTACCGTGAATAAAATGAGAACCTCCGTCAGTCATAAGATATCTAGGCACTCCGAACCTAGGAAAGATAACATCCTTAAGCATTTTTAACGAGGTCTCACCATCGGCACTCTTTGTAGGTATGGCTTCTACCCATTTAGTAACATAATCAACAACAACAAGTATATGGGTATAGCCTTTTGAAGGAGGAAAAGGACCCATAAAGTCAAATCCCCAACAATCAAACGGTTCAATAACAAGAGTGTAACTCATAGGCATCTCATTGCGTCTAGAAATATTTCCAACTCTTTGAAATTCATCACAAGATAAAACATACCTTCTGGCATCCTTAAAGAGGGTTGGCCAATAAAAACCTGATTGTAGAACCTTCTGCGCGGTTCTATCTCCAGCATGATGCCCTCCATAAGCACTGCTATGGCATTTTCTTAATATCTCTTATTGCTCATATTCTGGTACGCATCTTCTCATGATACCATCAACTCCTTCTTTATATAAATGTGGGTTATCCCAAAAATAATGCCTCAAATCATAGAAGAATTTTCTTCTTTGCTGAGCTGTAAAGGTCGGAGGCAAATACTTGGAAACAATAAAGTTAGCATAATCAGCATACCATGGAAGGTCTCGTGAAGTTACATTAATTGCAGCTAACTGTTCATTTGGAAAACTATCATTAACAGGAATAGGATCAAAAGAAATGTTTTCCAATCTAGACAAGTTGTCAGCCATAGGATTTTCAGCACCTTTCCTATCTACGATATGCAAATCAAACTCTTGTAAAAGTAACACCCATCTAATAAGCCTAGGCTTAGCATCCTTCTTAGTCATGAGATATCTAATAGCAGCGTGATTAGTATGAATAGTAACTTTAGAATCAACAATGTAAGATCTAAACTTATCATAAGGAAAAACAACAGCAAGAAACTCTTTCTCAGTAGTAGCATAATTCTTCTGAGCAGCATCAAGAGTCTTACTAGCATAATGAATAACATTCAACTTATTATCAACGCGCTGTCCAAGAACAGCACCAACAGCAAAATCACTAGCATCGCACATAATTTCAAAAGGTAAATTCCAATCAGGTGGTTGAACAATAGGAGCAGTAGTTAAAGCCTTCTTAAGAGTTTCAAAAGCTTCCTTACAATCATCATCAAAGACAAATGGTACATCCTTTTGAAGAAGATTGGTAAGAGGCTTTGAGATCTTAGAGAAATCTTTAATAAACCTCCTATAGAAACCAGCATGACCAAGAATACTACGAATACCTTTAACATCTCTTGGACATGGCATTTTCTCAATTGCCTCCACTTTTGCTCTGTCAACTTCAATACCTCTTTCGGAAATTTTATGTCCAAGGACAATTCCTTCATTTACCATAAAGTGGCATTTCTCCCAATTAAGAACAAGGTTAGTTTCTTCGCACCTCTGCAAAACTTTATCAAGGTTGTACAAACAATTATCAAAAGAAGTTCCATAGACGGAGAAATCGTCCATGAAGACCTCCACAATTTCTTCACAAAAGCCATGAAAAATAGCAGACATACATCTTTGAAAAGTAGCAGGAGCATTGCATAAACCAAACGACATACGTCTATAAGCATAAGTTCCATAAGGGCAAGTAAAAGTGGTTTTCTCTTGATCATCCTTCTTAACAGCAATTTGAGAAAAACCAGAATAACCATCAAGGAAACAAAAATGAGTCTTCTTAGACAACCTTTCTAGCATTTGATCTATAAACGGTAAAGGGTAATGATCTTTCTTAGTAACTTTGTTTACCTTCCTTTAATCAATGCACATTCTATAACCAACAACTACCCTTTGAGGAATAAGCTCGTTATTCTCATTAGGCACAACAGTCATACCTCCTTTCTTAGGAACACAATGAACAGGACTAACCCATCTACTATCAGCAATAGGATAAATGATACCAGCATCAAGGAGTTTTAATACCTCATTTCTTACCACATCCTTCATCTTGGGAATTAGGCGGCGTTGATGCTCCACAACTGGCTTTGCATCTTTCTCCATATTAATGGCATGCTGACATAAAGTGGGAGAAATCCCTTTTAAATCATCCAGAGTATATCCCATAGCTCCTCGGTGTTTCCTCAATATCTCCAATAATCTTTCTTCTTCCTTTCCTGAAAGTTTAGAACTAATAATAACAGGATATATTTTCTTATCATCAATATAAGCATATTTGAGGTCATCAGGCAAAGGCTTTAATTCAAACACAGGATCTTCTTTAGGCGGCAAAGTGGTACCAAGATCCTCCACAGGTAGATTATGCTTGAGTAATGGTGGTTGACGAAGGAGAATATCGTCAATCTCTTCTCTTTCCTTGCTAAAAACATCACTTTCGTGATCTTCCATGAATTGCTGCAAGGCATTATTAGGGGCAAGAGCAATAGAAGCAAGCTGCTCAACTCAAAAAATTTCATTAGGCGTGTCGTTTTCATAAGAAGTCTTAGCAAACTTGGAAAAATTAAACTCATAAGACTCTCCATTAAACTTAGTAAAAAATTTCTCCTTCTTACAGTCTATCACGGCACCACAAGTGTTCAAAAAGGGTCTACCAAAAATAATAGGACAAGTTTTACTAGCCTCCTTACCAAGTACTAGAAAATCAGTAGGGTATTTAGTCTTACCGCAAAGAACTTCCACATCTCGGACAATACCAAGAGGCCAAACTGTCTCTCTGTTAGCAAGCTGAACAACCACATCAATATCTTCAAGTTCACAAGCGCCAATCTCGTGCATGATTTCTTTGTAAAGCTCTAAGGGAATAGCACTTGCACTAGCACCAATATCACATAAACCATAATAGCAATGATCTCCAATCCTGACAGAAATAACAGGAACACTTGCTTTCCTGTGCTTTTTAGGATGTGAAAGAATGTTAGAAGCATCTTCACAAAAAAGAATATATTCATCCCCTACATCTTTAGTAACAAGATCCTTCAATATAGCTACAGGAGACTTAATAGTAATTTGCTCATCAGGTTCTGCAGCTTTCTTAGTACTTTTATTAGACACACTTACCAAAGTAGAATACTTCTTTACCTTAGCAGGAAAAGGTGTCTTCTCAAAATAAGGTTCAGGCACAATGCTATCAACAGTACAAACTTCAGTAGCTGCAGCAGGAATATGACTAATAGAATCTTTATAAGGCGCATGATATTTGTTCCAATCTTTCTTTGGAACATCAATATAAGACGCAAAAGCCTTAAGACAATTAGCAAGTATTTGGGAATCAAGACCATAAGCAGCGCTAACACTATGAAAGTCATCGGTTCTCATAAAAGATTTAATGCATTCATAATCATAGTTTATACCTGACTTCCTACCTTTGTCGTTTTCCCAACCTTCAGCATTCTCTTGTATACTGTCAAGAAGTTTCCACTTAGCATCTTCTTTCATATGAGTAAATGATCCAAAGCAAGAAGCATCCAAATAATCCTTATCAGGAAGAGTAAGCCGCGCATAAAAATTATTAATAACAATATTATTGGGAAGCTCATGAATGGGGCATTTGAGCATTAGTAACTTCAATCTCCCCCACGCTTGGGCAATACTCTCTCCATCATGAGGCCAAAAATTATATATCCGGTTACGGTCTTTATGAATTTCACTTGGAGGATAAAACTTGGAATAAAAGAGAGGCACAATATCCTCCCATGCCATAGATGGACCATCTTGGAGTAGCCGATACCACTCTTCAGCTTTGCCTTTCAATGATAATGAGAATAATTTCTTCTTGACCTGGCTTGGTGAAATACCTGCACATCTGAACAACTCGCATAATTCATGTATAAATAATAAGTGATCACCCGGATGGACAGTTCCATCTCCTGAATAGCAGTTATCCATAATTCGCCCAACAATTTTCATAGGTATTTTAAAAGGATCAATTTCAGCAGGCGGTGACGGTGGTGGTTCCTCCGCATGTGCAGCAGTAGCAGTGGATGTGTTTCCAAATAGGAAACCAAATGGAGAATTCTCCATAGCAGAGTAAAATAAAAGACAAAATAAAAACAATACTCACAGTGACGGTTACCTTACCAATTCCACTCTTCAATAGCGCTACACTCCCCGGCAACGGCGCCAGAAAATAGTCTTGATGACCCACAAGTATAGGGGGTGTATCGTAGTACTTTCGATAAATAAGAGTGTCGAACCCAACGAGGAGCAGAAGGTGTTGATGAGCAGTTTTGACCAAGGAATCACTGTAAATACTAGCAAACAGGTTTTCAGGAGTATTTGGTAATACGAGTAAATAAAGTGCGAGTAAATAAAAGACAGTAGTAACAATTGCAGCAAGTGGCCCAATCCTTTATTCAGCAAAGGACAAGCCGGTTGTGTACTTATAATAACCAAACATTCTCGAGGACACACGGGAGTTTTCTGTCAAGAGCTTTCGCTTCATAGAGCCAATAGTATTCATTGGTTTGATAGGTGTTATGGGGGTGAACCTGTGCTAGCGCACTACCCTTACTAGGATAAATACACACTTGTGATTATACCCCTTGCAAGCATCCGCAAATACAAGAAAGTAATTAAGATAAATCTAACCACAGCCTTAAACTCTAGGATCCTACGCTCCCTGGTGCAATGGTTTCCCAACGGAGGTTTAGGTTTCTGTCACTCCAGCAACCCCACAGTCGGTAGCCAAATACACAATGCATCTCACTAGGCCCATAAATGGTGAAGTATCATGTAGTCGACGTTCACATGACACCACTAGTGAAATAGCACCACAACAATATCAAACCATTAAATATTTCTCAACAATAATTCACTACTAACATCTTGACTTCTCCCATGTCCTCAAGAACTAAACGAACTACTCACAAGACATCATATGTATCATGATCAGAGGTGAAATAATGGTAAATAACAATCTGAACATAAACCTTAATTCAATGGTTCCACTCAATAACATCAACTACAAGAGTAATCAGCACCGGGAAAGTTTCCCCTATGAATATAACAAGATCCAACTCAAGATGTTACAGCGGGACGGCGTGGTGATGGTGGAGATGAAGGTGCTGGTGAGGGAGATGATGATGATGATGATCCCGATGAAGTCCAGTGCGATGGTGATGACGATGGCGACGATCTCCCCTCTCCGGGAAGGAATTTCCCCGGCAGATTTCGTCCTGCCGGAGAGCTTTTTCTCTCTGGTGTTCTCCGCCCCGTAGAGGCGGCTGTGTCTAACTCTGAGCCCCCCTTGACTTATGTTTTTGGGGACGATGATGTACGCGGAGGGGCGAGACCAGAGGTGGGCCAGGGCGGCCCCACGCAGGGCTGGCGCGGCCAGGGGTGGGCCCGCGCCGCCCTGGCGTGTGGAGCCCCCCTGGCTCCTCTTGACTCCCCCTTCTGGCTTTCTGAGTCTTCTGGGAAAATATAATTTCTGGGTATTTTTCTGGAATTTTCCTGATCTTCAAAATATGGTCTCTTGACGGTCCTTTTTCCAGCAGAATCCTGACTCCGGCAGCAACTCCTCCGATGATCATCAAACATGTGAAAACAAAGAAAATAACATAAGTATCATGTCTAAATATGAAATATATCAATGAATAACAGTAAATTATGATACAAAATAATGATGCAAATTGGACGTATCATGGTACAAGAAGGAGCTTGTGTAGACTGCGGCTTAGGCTTTTGCATGTCGTGCTTGATGTCTTTTTGATAGTATGCTTAGTGGTTTTGCTGTAGCATGACTTGTCTCAAATAACTGAGATTGCTTAATGAGCCTTTGAAAAAATCATGCGTTGTTTTTATTGTATGGAAGCATTATTTTGGTTTTCTCCTTGATGCTTTATTTGGGTTGACTTGGCGCATGCTCACACATGTTAGACTCTTACAAAGTCGCCAATAGCCTTCATGATCATTTAGTTTTTGACTTTTGATGCCATCGTATGCTTCTTTTAATGTCGCTTTATCGCTTTGCATGATTATGGCCATTATTGCTCTTTTAGTTGGTCGCTCCCAGTCTTTTGCTAGCCCTCATTTTGTACGGAGTATGAGCTCTACTCGTGCATCCAACTCCCAAAAACCAAGTTTGCCATTGTGTCCACTATAAACTCCTATGCATGGTATTTGTAAGCCATTCCAAGTAAATTTTCATGTGCTACCTTTCAAAAAACCTTTAAAACACTTCTCATTTTGTGCCACTGTTTTTAGCTCATGGGGACGTAGTGGTCGGATTTGCTATCTTCCATATTGCTTATTCCAAAAAGAAAAAAAAGAGAAAAAAGAAAGAAAAAAGGCACTCCTCCACGGAATGTGAATGTTGGTGGGCACCCGATGGAATCGGTTAGCCATGGTTTGTGAAAGGAAAAAAGGTGGGGAGGAGTGCCAAGCTTTATAAAAGAGCACAAAAGTGCCAATCTCTCTCTCAAAAACTTGCTTCATTTTTGTATGGAAGATAGTAAGAACCCCATTGCCAGTCGTTGAAAAAAGCAACCGCCTCTCAAAACCAATTTTTATCTCTCTGTTTTACAAATGAAAAGCTCTAGCACATGTTTAATCACTGCTTCCCTCCGCGAAGGGCCTTTCTTTTACTTTTATGTTGAGTTACCACCTTCTATCTTTATGCACCATTAAGAGAGCATAGTTGTCATTCTTAGTGTAATATGCATTGTCCCAAAGTTTTCATTGATTGATTCATATTGTTGGTTTCACTTGTTCTCAAATTATTTGTATCTAGTCGCCCTCTTAAACTTGAAGGTGTCCTATGCATTTATGTTTTGCTCTCTTTGAAGGACAAGCTGAAAACCATTTGTATGTTTTTCCTTATGATTTGAACACACGTTTGACTTTCATTGTTTCATTTTCATGATCTTTTGTTTGTGTTCATTTTCATGTTTATAACATGGTTGCTAAGTTTCTATTATCAAGATTATATCTTTCATGCCCATGTTTTAAGTTCTTTTGATCCCAGCGCACAATGCTTACATATATGATCAAGATTGTGTAGGTGCATGTCACCTCAAAAATTATTTCTTTTGTTATCACTTACCTACTCGAGGACGAGCAGGAGTTAAGCTTGGGGATGCTGATACGTCTCAAACGTATCTATAATTTTTGATGCTCCTTGCTTGTTTTTACACCATTTACCCGATGTTTCGTTACACTTCGTGGCACTTTTATGCATTTTCCGGAACTAACCTATTAACGAGTTGCCACAGTGCTAGTTCCCTGTTTTCTGCTGTTTTTTTGTTTCAGAGTGATACACAGGAAATATTCTCGGAATTGGACGAAACAAGTTCCTGAAGTCTTATTTTTCCCGGGAGCATCCAGACATCCGAAGAGAGGAAGGAGAGGGGCCACAGGCCTCCCTCACACAGGGCTGGCGCGGCCCAGGCCCTGGCCGCGCCACCCCTGTGTGAGGAGGCCGGGGGCCGCCTCTGACATCGCCCCTTCGCCTATAAGAAGCCTCGGGACGGAAAACCCTAGAGGATTCGGCAATTTTCCAGAAGCAGTTCCGTAGTTCCGCCGCCACCGTCAACGAATTTCGGGGGACAGAAGTCTCTGTTCCGGCACCCTGCCGGGACGGGGAAGTGCACCCGGAGCCATCTCCATCGGTCTCCATCGCCGTCTCCGCCGTCTCCATCGACCTCACCGCCATCTCCATCAACCTTGCTGTCTCCTATGATGAGGAGGGAGTAGTTCACCCCCGGGGCTGAGGGCTCTACCGGTAGCTATGTGGTTCACCTCTCTCTTCCATGATGTGATCTTTATGTGATCGTGAGCTTTGTATCATGTTGAACAAGTAGATGTTATTATTCAGATATTATGCTACTCCTATGCTTAATTATTATAGTGTACTCTAGTGGTGATTATTAAAGTAATCTATTCCTCCTGCCATGGTGTAACGGTGACAGTGCGTGCATCGTGGTGGTACTTGGTTTAGGCTATGATCGTGATCTCTTGTGGATTATGAGAGTAATTATTACTATGATAGTATTGAGTGATCTATTCCTCCTTTCATGGTGTAATGTTGACAGTGTGTGCGCCGTGTTAGTACTTGGTCTAAGTTGCAATGATATCTATCTTGAGTTGTGATCTGATTTGGATATCTCTTTGAGTGGTGTTTGTCAAGTACTTGATGAACTTTAAGGGGTGCTTCCGTAGCCACTACACAATGATTAGTGTTATTCAATAGGAGAGTAATTCAGAGTACTATAGTGGAGAGAAGTTGTTTATTTGTTCAATCATGTTATATTGTTGGGAGTGTGTCCACTAGTGAAAGTATGATCCCTAGGCCTTGTTTCCAAGCATTGCACACCGTTTACTTGCTGTTTTGTTACTTGTTTGCTCGCAGCGATATTTATTTCACATCACGTTTGCTACTTATAATCATCTATACCGCTTGTATTTCACTATCTCTTCGCCGAACTAGTGCACCTATACATTTGACAAGTGTATTGGGTGTGTTGGGGACACAAGAGACTTTCTGTATCGTAATTGCAGGGTTGCTTGAGAGGGATAGCTTTGACCTCTTCCTCCCTGAGTTCGATAAACCTTGGGTGATCCACTTAAGGGAAACTTGCTGCTGTTCTACAAACCTCTGCACTTGGAGGCCCAACAAGTGTCTACAAGAATAGAAGTGCGTAGACATCAAGCTCTTTTCTGGCGCCGTTGCCGGGGAGGTAAGGTAAAAGGTACTCGCATCCAAGGACGTGGCCACGGAGGAGTCGGCAGCCGGCCGAAGCGCAACCTAACCTGTAACCAGGCCCCCGCCTATATAAGGGGGCCTGGACCCTTAGTCTAGGGGGATCCGATCTTCTTCTTCCTCCTCCAGCCCGAACAGCTCGAGGAGCACTGTAATCGATACTATCCACATAATACGAAACATGCAGGAAGTAGGGGCTTTACCTCCACCCGGGAGGGCCCTGAACCTGGGTAAACCATGGTGTCTCAGTAGGCATAATCCTGAGCCGGGTTCCTCGTCTCCACCGTCGAGCCCCTTCGATAAGCCTATCCATGGCTACTGTCTCTAAGTCCCTACGACAGTATGCTTCTTTGTATTAAGCTTGCAGAGAAACATCAAAAAATGGCTACAACATCATACTAGCCTTTCGGCTCACAACACACTCCTACAACACCGACGACAAGCACACCCGACCCAACCTCTAGGCAAGTGAGAAGGTGGGCACAGAGCCTCTAGATCGCATCATGATATATATATACTAGTTAAATACATGTGAGTTGTGTTATGAAATAACGATCGGTTAAATTGCGAATACCATCAAATGCGACATTAGTGTACACACGCTTACTGCCTCGCCTTCTCAACTGCTTTGAGGCGTCGCAGCCAAAGATTCTTCAACTCTCACTGCTAAATATTTGATTTTCTTTTGAATTTTAGGGGGGGGGACCATAAGTATCTTTCCTTATGTAGTAGTAGATTTTATAAAAAAAGAGTGCCATTCCAACTCTTTTCTTTTGAAAAATCCTTCACATACATGTAGAAAGAATTTCTCTGATAACCATGCTTGGTTGATTGTCTATTTGATTTTAATGTAAGTGCTAATGCAGGACATAAGCATTCATGTAACATGTTTTTTCAAGCAATTTCATTTCATACTATATTGGTGTATGTTTTATATTTTTAAGTTTAGCTGCAAGAGTAATGTGTACCATCATTGTATGAGCATATTGCGGATTATAAGAGTTGAAAATAGAGCTTGCCTGGCGCATGCTTGAATTTAGGAAACTCGCTAATATTGATGATACCACGTCGACACTTTCTTTTGGAACATTCTACAGTGACATTCTAGATAACCATTTCAAGATATATCCACTTATATTTTTCGAATATCCAGCCCCTTGTAGGGAAAATAACATTATGTTGAACGGCCTTTTTTTCAGAAACAAAATGTGGAGAATCGTATGGGCTAAACTGGCCAGGCCCAAAGTAAGAAAGACTGGGCCGTTTCATAACCGACCTTCAATGGTTCGGCAAGCAGAAAAAGAAGAGAAACCCCTCCGTGTTCGGTTCCCCTTTCGTCTTCCGTTTCCGTCCCCGATTCCGCGCCGCCGGCGATTCTTTGGCTCCCGCACGGCCGCGCCCAGCTGCCCTTTTCCTCCTCGGTTCCCCTCCTCTGCGAGTCGCACCTGCAATCGGCGACGGTCGACTGTCGAATTCCTGTCCCGGTCGCCGTCGCCGCCGCCGCCAGATCCGTCGTCTTCAATCCAGGTAAGGCTTCTTGCAAGTTCCGAGTTTGCAAGTAGGCGATTCTGCTGATTTTAAGGAGTACTGAATTAGTGGAATTCGACGGGCATTGATTAGTTTCCGCACACGTTCTGCGGCACCGGAAGGATCTGCAGGGAGATGAGCAGCTACAGACGGAGCGCAGGGAAGCGCCTCCGGATGTCGCCGTCTGACGCGGAGGGCAGCCCCAAGCGGCCGCCAAGGAACTACCGCCGCCGTTATCCCTATTCCTACTCGCCGTCGCCCTCCCGGTCGCCCTCGCCCCAGCCGTCGCCCTCCCGGTCGCCGTCGCCCCAGCTGTCGCCCTCCCGGTCGCCCTCGCCCCTGCCGTCGCCCTACCAATCACCCTCACCCTCGCCCTGCCGCTCATGGTCGCGAAGGCTGCCCAGCGACGCCGAGGACGACGATGGCGATGATCGCAGCCGCAGCCGGGGTTCGGACGATATCGACGCGCGCGGGCGGCCTCTCTGGAGGCCGAACGGGTACAAAGGGCCACGCGAGCAGGGCCACGGCGACCTGTTCAGCGTCCACATCAACGGCAACGACTACGACTGCCTCTTCACCTGCAAGTGCTGCCGCCGCATGCTGAGCTCGCCGGTCTACGAGGTGAGGTTTGCTTGCAGTAGTGTTTTCTTTTGTAGACCAAGTTCACTTGCAGTTACAGCGTGTTTATCGTCAGAGCGACTAACTCATATATGTTCTTGATTGTGGCATGCGTGCAGTGCCCCTCCGGCCACCTCACCTGCTCGACGTGCGAAAGCGAGTACGGGGACAACCGGTGCAGCAGCTGCGGCGCAGCCAATGGCTACGGGCGCAACCGCGCACTGGAGGAGTTCCTTTCACGCATTCGCTTCTCCTGCCGCAACAAAGACCACGGCTGCGGGGCACTCCATGCGCACGTCCAGATGCGTTCGCATGAGCAAATTTGCCCCTATGAGCCCTGCTTTTGCCCCGCCCCTCGCTGCGGATTCGCTGGCCTATCCTACGCACTCAAAACTCACCTCATCGCCAGCCATCACTGGCGCTCAGTCAACTTCTACTACGGCGAGAGCTTCCACGCCCATGCCCTCGAGTCCACCATCATGCACAGTAAGGATGACGGTGAGCTGTTCTTCCTAGACAGCTTCTGTGAGGGCCGTGGCACTGCTCTGTCCATGATTTGCATCCGCCGCGACAACGCCCCCACGCAGGAGTTCGTGTACGAGCTGAAGACACCGACAGGGAACGGCAGCAGACGTCACAAGCTCCAGATGCAGTCGACGGCGCGGAACACGTCGCTGCGGGACAGGATGGGGGAGAAGGACAAGGTGTTCCTGCTGGTCCCTAACGACATGCCCTGCCCGGATGGCTTCGTGGAGGTATGCATCCGTAAGGATGTCGCCGGTGCAACTCCGTAGGTTAGCTGACCTAGATCTATGGCGATACTGTCTGGTTTTAGGATTACTGCTAGTAGGTCTCCAGTTCATTGTTGAAAGCCCGAGGTAACCTGAATTTCATGTCGTTAATGCTTGGTGTTTTCATGGATTTTCGATGATTGAGATGGGAATCATAAGTACCTGCTCATTGTTGCGTTAACTGTAAGAGATATGTATATATTAATATGCTTGCATGACAGCATGAGGAGGAGGCGGAAAATGAAGATAAATCTTTGGAGGTAATCAGGCTCCTTTTTGTCTGACCTTACACGTGTTGGTCATCTCTTGCGGATTCATTCTCACCAAATGTGTCGTCGCACATCTTCTGATGTCGCACCAATTGTTGATCTGAAGTCCAAATGTTTATACAAGATGTTTCTCTAATAGTCAAGGTGCAGGTCATTTGTTTCCTCTTGTTTAGTTTAGATGTTACTGGCATGTTGCTGTATCCTGTATGCTGTCAAGAATACGGTAGGAGTCAGTGGACACCCCGTAGACTAACTAGGGATCTGACTGATTCCCGTAGTTAACATTCCTGAACGGCAATGGTCGCTCCGTTGCTGCAGTGTGTTTATCTGTATTGATATATCTTCTACTTCTTCCGTTGCCAATAAAATTTGGATGTTGCAATATTGGTTGCTTAGCTTCACATATGCAGAACAATATGGTCGACTTCGAGGTCTATGGCCAGTTCAGTACAGACCTGGGGCAGACAGTCCTTTTGGCGCAGTCAGAAAGAACAGTCAGAAATTCCTGTCTATGGGAGGAAAGGAAATCCTAATAAAGTCTGTTGCTCAAGCTATTACCACATACATCATGAGTATTTTTAAGTTACCTGCAAGCTTCCATGATGACTACATGAAAATGATTAGAGGTTTTTGGTGGGGGGAAGACGAAAGTAAGAGGAAGGTTCACTGGGCCGCCTGGGACACGCTTACAATGCCAAAAAATTGTGGAGGGATGGGCTTCCGAGACTCAGCCCTATTCAACCAGGCCCTCCTTGCTCGCCAAGCATGGCGCCTTCTCCAAAACCCTGGTAGTCTTGCTGCCAGGCTCATAAAAGAGATCTACTATCCGAGAGGAAACCTGCTTGATAGTGTGTTTAGAGCAGAAGCTTCTCCGGTGTGGCACGGAATAGAGCATGGTTTGGACTTGCTAAAGAAAGGGATCGTTTGGCAAGTGGGTGACGGCCAAAGCATTAGAATCTGGAGGGATAATTGGATCCAGAGAAATTTTGCACTAAAAGCCAGAGAAGGGAAAACAAGGACAAGGTATAGAAGAGTGAACCAATTAAAAGTCAGAGGTTCAGACTCGTGGGATGAACAACTGATTAGGAAAATCTTTTTTTTTGAAGAAGATGCGGACCTGATCCTCCAGATGCAAGCTCCAAAAGAAGGCAATGAAGATTTTGTGGCATGGCATTATGAGAGTAATGGGATCTTTTCCGTACAGAGCGCCTACAAACTGGCCTATAACATCCAACAAAATGTGACCAACCTCCCGGGTAACAGTATTTCAGGCGATGCATCAAGGAACACTTGGAAAAGTATCTAGTCTGCTTCTGTACCAAATAAAATCCGTGTGTTTGGATGGCGAGCAGCAAAAGACAACCTAGCTACAAAGAGAAACAAATTCAAAAGAACTCTGGAGTTCGACTCGGTCTGCCCAGTCTGCGGTAATGGCGTCGAAAATAGTTTTCATGCTATTGTGGAATGCACTAAAGCAAGGGCGCTCAGATTGGAAATGAGTAAAATTTGGGATCTTCCAGAAGAGAGTGCTTTTAGGTATACAGGTCCAGACTGGCTCCAAATCATGCTTTCGAATATTCAGGAAAGTAGAAGAGGCCTGGTACTTCTAGTTCTCTGGAGAGCATGGCACCTGAGGTGTGATGTTGTTCATGGGAAGGGTGAGAGTTCCATTATTGGATCAGTAACCTTTTTAAAAAACTATCTAAACTGTTTGAAGGGTGTTAGTATATTGCAGGATCCTGGCGGGACAAAAGGAAAAGCTCCCAGCACCAAGCAAGATTTTCAGACTGCTGAATGCTCTCTCCAGCAGCAGCCAACTCTTGCTAACCAAAAAAGTAAGCACTGGAACTAAACCTGATGCAGGTTGGATTAAAATTAATGTGGATGCTTCGTTTTTGGAAAGTTCCAATAGTGCCTGGGTTGGATTTGTTGCTCAAAACAACATGGGCTCGGTGATTGTCGCTGGTGCCAGGAAGATTCAGAACTGTTTCAACATAGAGGAGGCTGAAGCTAGAGCTTGTACAGTGGGGCTGCAGTCTGTCCCTGAAGGTGGTCAGTACTCTGTTGCCCTCGAGTCTGACAACGCAAGTGTGGTGGCAACTATCAAAAACCAAAGTGAGTACCGTGGAAGACTTTGAAGGATATACGAAGAGATTTCCTCTTTTAAGAATAAGTATCCAGGCTTCAAAGTTGACAAGATTGGGAGAAACAGCAACACCGTAGCACATCACCTAACTTGTTTAGCTAGAACCCAGGGAATAAATGAAACTTGGTCTGGCTGCGTTCCAGAATGTGTGTATGAATTGCTTGTAAATGACTCTGTAAACGCTGATGTTATGAATTGAAACTCCCCTTTCCCTCAAAAAAAAGAAAAGAAAGAACAGTCAGAAATTGGAAAGGAAGCTGCTGCGTCTACGAGAGTCTCGATGCCGGTGGTGCTGGAGCGTCAGGTGGGATACAGTTATGCGAACTGTTGGAGCCTGAGGAGATTATGGCTTGACAACACTCGTGTTGATTGGTCGCGCAAAGGTGATCAGAACACTGGTTTCTTTCAAGCGCTTGGGACTGCGCTGTCGGCGTCCAAAAAAAAAACTCGGTGTGACCGTGTCCTATGGCGACCGGACACACCTCAAAGTGTCACAAGCAGGATAATATAAAAGGTATGGTGCATTCTTTTTAGGGTTAATTGGATCTATGCCATTGTAACTTTTATCTATTGGAAAAATGTCATTACAAAAAACAGACTTAGAGATATGCCACTCCAACTTTTTTATACGTGGACCTATGTCATTTTCTGCAATACATTAGTCCTAATACTCCTATATGTACTGTGGTACCCTTATACTCATGTACACACACGGGAAAAAAAGAAAATGAACGCAAAGAATGGAACCCATCAAGTATCCCCGTCCAACTTAGCAAAGAATGCAATCTAGCAATGTTGGCTAGACAAAGCTGGAGAATGTTACAGAACCCGTCTTCGCTTTGTGTTGTTGTGTTGAAAGCTTTATATTTCCCCGACTCATCAATCTTACAAGCTAAAGCACAGAAGGGGATGTCTTATACTTGGCGGAGTATTCTAAAAGGAATGGAGCTGTTGAAAGAGGGTATAATCTGGAGGGTGGGTGATGGCGAGGATATTGATGTGTTTGCTGATCCTTGGATTCCTAGGGGGCAAACTCGCAGAGTGTGCACGCCGGATGAGATTGAGGAGGACCTGAGGGTTTGCGACCTGATTAACCCTATAACGGGGCAGTGGGATGAGGACATAGTACGGAATATTTTTGATCAACAGGATGTGAAGGAGATTCTGTCCATTCCGGTGCGGCAGGGTATGAGTGACACAGTGGCTTGGCATTTTGACAAAAAGGAGTTTTCTCTGTCAAGTCTTGCTATCAACTGGGTGTCAGACTAAGGGACCACCTGCTGAGTAGAGATGCATCCTCTTCCGTTTCAGATGCTGACCGGTCTCCCATGTGGAAGAAGATTTGGAGTTTGAAGCTGCCGGGTAAGATAAAGATCTTTTTGTGGAGACTATGCCACAACAGTCTGCCTACAAGGAGGAATATCAAGAGGAAACATGTTGAGCTTGACACAGTTTGTCCTATGTGTTATAGAGCTGATGAAGATGGTGGTCACCTGTTTTTGAAGTGTAAAAAAGTAAAGCAGGTTTGGCGAGGTTTACTGATGGAGGATATTCGGTTGTCACTTGTGGAGGCACCTAATCCGCTAGTCATGATGGAATCGATACTGGCTTTATCAAAGGAAAAGTTGTACCTTTCTTGCATTCTCATGTGGGATTGGTGGACTGCAAGAAATAAAGTTAATGCGGGCGAGATGGCAAGACCTGAAGGGGTCATATGCAATTCTATTCAGAAACATATGATCGAGTTTGCTACTCCATGTGTTGTGGGTTCGGCAGAGTCAGAGGAGTCGGGGTTGAGCCTGATCAAGGAGACTCTTGCATGGGAGAGACCAAATCTAGATCAAGTGAAGGTGAACGTGGATGCAGCCTTCTAGGAACCTAGAGCAACTGGTGCTTGGGGTTTCATTGTTCGTGATGACAAGGGCGAGTTCGTCGCTGCAGCAGCAGGCAAACTGAGATACCTGCGTTCTGCTTTACAAGCTGAGTCCGAGGCTCTTGTGGCCGCGGTTGAGGGCGCTGCAGCCCTCGGTCTAAACAGAGTGGTTTTTGAATCGGATTCGAAGGTCTTGGTGGATGCCCTCAACTTTGGCAGTCATGAGTTATCGGAGATCGCTGTCCTTCTGAGGGAAGCTAGAAGTTTGTGCATTTCGTCCTTTGATTTATTTTCCTTTAAGCATTGTCGTCGTGGTTGTAATAAAATCGCTCACACCCTAGCGAAGTTTGGCTCGCAAGCTGAGGAGGAGTGTGTGGGTTGGGCTGATGTAGCCCCAGACTTTGTATCTGATTTGGTCGCAAGCGAATCTGCTGCGTCCGTTGAGTAATGCAATGCCATTCCAATTTAAAAAAAAAACTTAGCACAGGGCATGACGGGGCCGAGGTGCCACCAGCACAACTGGGGCGCGCGTTGGAGCAAACCTCCCTGGAGGTGCTGCCGCCAGCCGCCGCCTCACGGACGGAGGGCCGGGAATCCACATGCTCTGCACCATTGCCGGCCGTCCGTGAGGCAAATGGAAGCAAGCGCTGCCCAATCACGGCCGCGCCGCACGCATCCACAGCAGGCGACCGCAGTGCTTTGCAGCCACTGCTTGACGGGACGCCGCTGCAGGGGGTGCGGGCCGGCGGCGACCCGCTGTGGAGGACCTCGCAGTAGGAGCGTACGGAGCCGTCATCCTCATTGGTCTTGTGCCCGGAAAACCTGAAAGTGCTGCCAAAATTTCAAAACAGGGGTACTATTGCAAATACCACAGTACACGCCGAGAATACTAAGTATTTTTGGAATAGTTATTCACTTCAGTATATAAAATGGTATAGGTCCAAGTATGAGAAAGTTTGAGTGGCATAGATCCAATCAACCCTTCTTTTTATATATAAGAAGAGGGTTCAGGTGTGAAAAGGGTTTTTTTCCTTAAGGGAGCATAGAGTAGGTTTGAGAACGCAAGGTCACACTCTACGGCTGAGTTATATGCCTTCCCCGTCCCATCGATGAGAAGAATTAACAAAGATTTAGCTCTAGGACTCTGATTCTTTAGGGCATGTGCACGAAGACTTTCTGGATATCATTAACAATGTCAGGCCTCTGCTAGGGGAGCGGTGGCAGCGGTGTGTCGGCTGCTTGCTCTTGCGGCTATGGTGGTCGCTAGGTGGTTTAAGGTTTGAATAAGTTTTAGTCTCTCCGATCTATAATAAGTGTTGCTGATTTAGTGCATAGTAGAGTTGTACAAAATCAATGACACTTATTATGGATCAGAGGTAGTATTATGTTTGGGATACTTTATACTTCTTGAAACTTCTATACTAGATACATATACTTTCCAGAAAAAACTGCTACACACATGGCAAACGGCAAGATTCGTGTCTAATCCTATTTGGACTCCGTACCTAAGCCTACCTAGACTCGAACTCCCTATTCGAGTATAAACACGTACACAAATAAAATCACCTAGCCTATGTATCTAGCGCGACAGCTATATTTAGTAGCTCCATGCACGCCGGCTTTGGATCAAGATTCAGGAACAAACCAGATCGTCGGACACCTACCGGTCGAGAAAACACTAAGTAAGATTAGATGGACGTCGCTGTCGCCGACGAGAAGGCCGCAGCCGTCGCCGACGAGAAGGCCGCCGCCGTCGCTGACGAGAAGGGCGCTGCTGTCGCCGACGAGAAGGCCGCCGCTGCATATCTTCAACTTTATTGGCTAGACCTTGTGAGTTTCCGAGCGGTGCGTGGTAGCGGGCCCTTCTACCGCGGCCTGGTGATTCCGGACGGCGACACGTTCATGTTGGGCCGCCTGGACGGCACGCTGACGAAGGAGTCTGTTGACATCAACATCCTAGACAGGAGCGCTGTCCACGTCGGCGAGATCGTCGTCTCCGCGTCCGACGTCGGCGGGCAGCTCGGCGTCGTCACCGGCGTGACCACCGTGCTGGACCTCGCCCACCTAAACGCCCGCGGCAAAGCGACGAAAGTCATCAGGGGCGTGTCGCCCTCCGGCGTGCGGCGCGTCCGGGCGCTCAGCCTGGGCGACTACGTCGTGTCCGGGCCGTGGCTGGGCCGGGTGGTGGGGGTGTCCCTCG
Source organism: Dactylis glomerata (assembly GCA_007115705.1). Classification (NCBI taxonomy): domain Eukaryota; kingdom Viridiplantae; phylum Streptophyta; class Magnoliopsida; order Poales; family Poaceae; genus Dactylis; species Dactylis glomerata. The sequence goes on from QXEO01000549.1 coordinate 3,522,369, forward strand.
ACGCCGACGTCGTGTTCGACGACGGCGCCGTCTGCAGGGTCGGCGACGTCGAGTCCAAGGACCTGAGACCGGTGGCTCCACCAGCTTATTACCGGCCCCAGATGAACACCATCTTCTACCCTGGGCTGCGCGTCGTCACCGGCGACTCGGCGGCCGTCTACAGAGAGGCGCAGTGGCTTAACGGCGAATGGAAGCCGGACCGCGAAGAAGGCACGGTGGTCAAGGTGGAGATGGCCGGCGTCTTTGTCTCCTGGACCACGTCGGCGCAACACGGCACCGAGAAGCAGCTCGTCCAGGAGTTCGCTCCTCCGGCCTACCAGAGTCCTGACAGCCTCACCTTATTCTGCTCGGCGTTCGATTGCAGCTGGGGTTTATCTGACCGTTGCTTTCTTACAGATGCTTCAGTTTCTCCTCCAGAACAACAACACTCAGCGCTGCAGCCCACCATGGCCGTGTACCAAACTCACACCACCGTCGACGTGTTGTGGCAGGACGGCACGCGTCAGCATGGAGCACGGTCGACGTCCCTCGCCCCCTTCAATTACATGAACGACCACGAGGTTTTCCCTGGGCAGTACGTTGTGGACAATGCTCCTATTGTCGACATAATCGACGATATCATCGGTGCCGTACCTAGCGGATCGACAAGGCGAGTTGGCGTCGTTAGAAGCATGAATTCTAAAGACCACACGGTAAATGTGTCTTGGTTCAAGAGGTTGTACCCTGACAACTTGGAGGTCGAGTGCGACGACACCGTGAGTGTGTATGATGTGGGAAGGGACCCTGACCGCCCTGTGTTCTATGGAGACGAAGTCATTCGTCTTCTGCCAGACATCACTGGAGGTACACCAGTGGGGAAGGAGAAGATCGCCCCCGCCGATCTTTCATGGGTCGGACATGTTGTTGACCTTCATGATGGCTACATCCAAGTGAAGTGGGGGGACTGCAGCACGTCAATGGTAAGAGCATCTCCAGCCGTTTGCGCCCCCACGGCCGAATCCGGCGGTAATTCTCGCCGGATTGGACGAAAATCAGGCGTGGGGAGCGCCGAACTTCCAGCCGGCGCCCCAGCTATACGCCCGGAAATCGGCGATTTTGACTTATTTTTACAAATAGACGTTCCAGTTCGGCGAATTTCATACAGTTTGCCAACATTCGGCTCAAATAAACATCAGTTCGGCGAATCTCATACAGTTAAACAAAACAAGCAAATAAATTGACAAGTTTTCAAACAAATCAAATGGAAACTAGTGGGTGTTGCCTCGAAACCTCCATATGTGCTCCACCAGATCATCCTGCAGTAGTTGATGCATAGTGGAGTCTCGAATCTCCTGACGCATAGCGATGAACGCAGCCCACGATGCTGGCACCTGGTGATTAGGCTGTGCAAGAGGACCCTCTCTCTCATATGGTAGAGCTTGTTCGCTCTCCGGGATGGGATGCTTCCGCTCATCCTCAACAATCATGTTGTGTAAGCACACACAACAGTTTATCACCTCCCATATCTGATCTTTGGACCAACTCATTGTGGGGAACCGGACTACAGCAAATCTCTGCTGGAGGACACCAAATGCACGCTCGACATCCTTTCGACAACCTTCTTGTGCCTTCACAAACTCCATCTCCTTCGGGAGGATGGGACTCGAGATAGTCTTCACAAATGTTGCCCACTTTGGATAGATACCGTCTGCAAGATAGTATCCCTTGTTGTAGTGTCGGCCATTGATCACAAAGTCAACTGGGGGAGCATGACCCTCAACAAGCTTGGAGAAGATCGGCGAGCACTGCAAAACGTTAATGTCATTGTTGGATCCCGGCATACCAAAGAAGGAGTGCCAAATCCAGAGATCATGGGTAGCCATTGCCTCAAGTATTACAGTGCAGCCTTTTTTGTGACCCTTGTACATTCCCTGCCAGGAGAACGGACAGTTCTTCCATTTCCAATGCATGCAGTCAATGCTTCCAAGCATCCCCGGAAATCCTCGAGCTTCATTGAAAGCGAGGATCCGAGCAGTGTCTTGAACAGTGGGTGATCTCAAGTAGGTGTCCCCAAACACTGCAATCACCGCCCTGCATAACCGGTAGAAACAATCAAAGGCGGTGGACTCCGCCATCCGAAGATAGTCATCGGTAGTATCACCAGGAGCTCCGTATGCCAGCATCCGCATAGCCACCGTGCATTTTTGGAGGGCAGAAAACCCTGCCATACCAGTGCAATCTAACTTGCGTCTAAAATAGGAGTTGTAGTCTCGAAGGGCATAGACAATTTTTAGGAAAAGCTTCCGGCTCATCCTAAAACGACGCCTAAAAACAGCCTCACCGTGCAATGGATTGTCGACGAAGTAGTCAGCATAGAGTATGCAGTAGCCCTCCATTCGCTGCCTCGGCTTGCACTTCTTGCGACCTGGTGCCGACCCACCACGGCGACCGGTGGCCACCTCCGCGTACAAGCCCGACAAGCAAGCTAAAATAAGCATATGCTCCTCGTCTTGGGCGGCGGCTGCCATCTCTTCTTCAAACATCTCGGCGAACATCTGCTCTTCCTCGTCGTCGGAGTCCATTTTCGGCCAAGCAAATGGACGAACACCTGCCGGGCGTGTCGACGAGGCGCGACGGGAGGAGTTCCCCGACGGCGGAATATGGCCAGACGGCACGCCGGACGGCGGAATATAGGCAGGTGGGGGCAGGTGGGAGGAGGGACGGCGAAGTTCAGGCAACCGGCCGGCGGATTGGCGAGGGGTGGTGCCGGCGGCGACAGAGCAACGACGGGAGGGAGAGGGGGATTTGCGGCCAAATTGTAGGGTTTGCGCGTTCTCTCGCCGACAGAGTGGGCCCGTTTCCGCTTTTCTCTCGTCCGGAGTCCCCGAGCGCGCCCCGGGGGACCGGGGTTGGCCTGGGCTCACCGGATGGATTTAGGCCCAAATCCGGGGAAAAACGAGGAACCGGGGGCGCGACTGGGCCGAATACCGCCGTCCGGATGTAAAAAACGGCCGCCGGGGGCCAAGTCGGGGGGACGGCTGGAGATGCTCTAATGCATGCGTCGCCATATACATGTTACTTCCTCTGCCCACAATATAAAGTGTTTTGACAAGCTAAAATAGCTTATCAAAACGTCTTTTCTCATATTATATATGGGATGATGACCGAAATATGTATGTTACTAGTCAACTTAATACTTCATCCATCCTAAAATATAAGTCATCTAAGCTTAGTTAAGAGTCATCGTCTTTTAAGTTTGATCATGTTTATGCAAAAAATATGTACATTTATAATACTAAATTCATATCAGTAGATTCACTATAAAGTATATTTTCTCAATGAGTTGATTTGATATTGCAAATGTTTATATTTTTTGTATAAACTTGGTTAAACTTGGAAGATGTTGACTTTTTAGTTAGCATAGGTACCTTATATTTTGTGACGCAGGGAGTATATAAAAGCTAGTAAGGCGTCCCTTTTATTTCTCTCTACTCCACAAAAATAATTGCTTCGCTTATAATGTTTCAGGTATTACCCCATGAGATCAGTATCGTTAGCAAAGAAGACTACACGCAATTGCAGGCTAACATAGGTGACTGGGCGGAGGAGGACGTTGTCAGTGCTCCTCAAGAATTGGGTGCTGCCAACTCGGTATCTATCCACTCATATAAACACTATCGCATGCATCATGCACCTTAACTATGCACATGCTCGAACCTTCATTATGAACGTATCATGCATAACGTAACAATGATAGACATATTTTCATTTGCAGGACAATCATCAACATTATCCAACATATGATAGGGAAGTCGAAGACGGCATGCTTGAAGGCAGTGATGGTTTTCTGAATGAATTAGATAGCCACGGAGATAGTAACGTTCATAGCACTGTGACTGAGCGAGGCTATGGGCTTGTGACAGGAAACAATCCAAGTGATGATGACGACGACTCTGCAGAGGATATGCTAGTGATCAAGGCCAGATATGACATTGGAGATGATGATCCATTTCAATTCCCAAACTTTGATGTAGTGCAGAGCCCGCCAGATCACCATTACCTTGACACCAAGGAACAGGTATGTCCATGCCAATAATTATTGTGATGCACTGATGACACCGCAAATTAAACAGACAGTTGACCAGTGCTCATTCTTTTTGTCGAATGAACTATAGCAGGGCAGCAAGGGCGGAAAGAAGTGGGTCAAGACGGTGCAAAACGAGTGGAAAATACTGGGGAACAACCTACCAGGTATACAAATGACCTTAGCCCGAGCGTGCCCTTTGCATGCAACGTTCATAATCATAGTAAACCGTAATTGGTTACTCATGTGAAAAATGTTAGTTTCATATATTTTTTGAAACTTTGACGTAGTTTATAGAACAAACCACAACCTTGTATACTAATTTATAGGAGTAGCATATCTATAGCATAATTATATCCACCATAAAATACTTCTCCATATTGCATTCATTTTGACATGGAGTTTATTTATATGTCTTAATAATGACTCAATGAATGAACTTGACAAATCAATATGCAGACACAATCTACGTGCGGGCGTTTGAGGACCGCATGGACTTACTCCGGGCAGTTATGGTGGGCGCTAGCGGGACGCCGTACCACAATGGGCTTTTCTTCTTCGACCTGCGTTTACCACCGTCCTACCCGGCCGTGCCACCGCAGGTGTACTACCATTCCTTTGGCCTACGACTCAATCCCAACCTCTACGAGTGTGGTACAGTGTGCCTCAGCCTATTGAACACCTTCGGTGGTGAGGGCACCGAGGTCTGGTCACCGGGGACGTCGAGCCTACTTCAGGTCGTCGTCTCCCTACAAGCTCTGGTCCTCAACGATCAGCCGTACTACAACGAGGCTGGGTATGATCAATTAGTTGACACACCGAAGGGCCACCGCAATGCCTTGCCCTATAGTGAGAAGGCCTTCTTGCTCACTCTACGAACTGCGCTCCACCTGTTGCAGCGGCCGCCAAAAGGTTTTGAGAAATTCGTCAAGGATCACTTTCGCCGATGCGGAAGATATGTGCTCGAGACGTGCCAGGCGTACTTGCATGGATGTGTAACCGCCAATCATGGGAGCATGAAGCTACGATGCTCGACCGGCTTCAGGACCGCGCTTGCCAACATGGTACCAAGGCTCGTGACCATGTTCAAAGGGATTGGTGCCGAAGGTTGTGATGAGAGCTTTCGCACGAGTCTCAACACCACCTCGTAGATTCTTATATGATAACGTCGGTCGGAAGTAGCAGCAGTGTTGATATAACATATTGTAGTATGTATTTTATTGTGAGGTTATATTGGGTATGGGATGAGAACCATTGTTGATTAAATGGGTATATGTGGTATTGGTTTCTTTTATTTCCGGAAGCGTGATTTGGTCCGCAGTCACAAGGAGGAGGAATATGTTGTTACGGTGTGCAGAGCCCATCAATGGCTCCATGATCCACGGAAAGTGTTTTTGGATCTCGAGCTCTAGTGATCCCTTCATTTTTAAAAAAATTAAAATTATATTTTCAAATTTCAAAAAATTATGAAAATAAATCTGGATATCTTTAATGATATAGTCTGCAAGCATGCAAAATTTTATGACAATTTGTTTGTATTATGGGCTACACAAAGATAACAAAACCTGATGAGTTTGTAGATTTGATAATGTACATGAGTTTTTTATATTTGTGTAGAAGCCCAAAATGCAATGTATTTGAACATGAGTGTTTGCACGTTTGTGGGCTGGCTACAAGCGAAGATTTTTTTTATTTTTATTGAAAATAAAAATACTCCAGATCTTCACTCCATGCTCCGCCACTACAAGTTTGATCTTGCGTGCAGGCTATGTGACGGCAATGTTTCTATTTTTTTTTCTTCTGAAAAGGGACTACGCGGTCTGTGCGTCTACTTCACATGTGTGTCGCGCGAGAGAATGATTGAGTGAACGTGATCACGTCAAATTAAGTTTCCCTTTAAGAGTTGCATTCCCTTCTTTTTCTTTGATCTCTTAGAGTTAAAGTTGACTGATGGTTGCTTGGTTATCTATCACGTATGGGTCATCACTTGAACTAAAAATGATGGTAACTATCGTTGAGTGATCCGGTGTATTCCCTATTTTCTAGTACTTCCGTGCTACTAGCTTCTTGGCTTCAACTCTGCATACACAATCGAAGTGTTAAATGTGACGAAAAGCTTCAGATGGCTGGCATAATTGCCGCACGCAAAATGTTTGAAACAATAGCGCTTACGAATAGTTTGGGCTAAGTTTTTGGTCTGGTTTTTGATTTGGTTTGTGACGGATTGGATGGGATAGGCTCAAAAGAAAAACAAGTCCAGTTTGGGTCGGACATTAGCTATACACGGGCTAGATTGGACTGGGGACGATAAATTTACTCATGGATACGAGTGCCTGTGGATAGCGGACCCGCATGGATAGTGTATAGGTATATTTTTAAACTCATGATAGTACCTATATCACATTAAGTCATAGGTAGATTATAAGTATAGTCTTGTACCTCTGGATATAACCTATACTAGCATACTCTACCTATTTATACTGACATGTGGATAAAGAGCAACCTAGTAATATTGCTCGACATCGGTTAGCAGAGTTAGACACCCTGATCCCCAACTACTCCCACAATTAAGCCTTAGTTGTGTAACCTCCCTCGTCTCCCCAAATTAAGAAAATTAAAATCCCAATTTCTAGCCACTCCAGTGTGCTATCAATGAATATAAAATAATGAATAATGTGTGTAGTATCTGATCTACCCTCAGTGTACCCAATGGATACGGGCACCCGTTGGATATGGATGTTGGTAAAGTTTCATACTCGTCAATACGGGTACGGAGAGACTTTTGTACCTGTAGACTATATGGGTATAGGTATAATATTGCTCTATCCTATCTATATCTTACCTATTGTCATCCTTAGATTGGACTGGTTTGGCCTGAAATGTTACGGTCTCTTGGAAACTGTGGATCATCGAGTGTCTTAAGACCAATTTATAAATGTTAGAACTGTCGACAGCCCATCGTCGTTGCCACTGACCAACACTCCTCGTTAGCCATGGACGTCGCCGTCATCCGGATATCCCACTGCTACTCTTCCCTCCCTCTACCTGCAGGATTCGAGCCCCCTCCTCCCGCACGAGCCGTTATTTCCTGCATGTGGGCTGACTAAACAGAATGCAACAAATATATTCGGTGTCCAAAGTACATCGACCCGCATGAGAGAAAACAAACTGTAGTAGGGAGTAGAGGGCATGCTCACGCGACCGCAAACACCTGCTCGATACGCCTCAACATGGTTTTGACGCCGCGACCGGGTGCCCACTGCCACCATCACCAACCCCATAGCAGCGGTAAGACCGGGATTGCGACAGCAGGCAGGAAGATACACATGTGGTTCCAGGTTCGTATGGTATGTTTTGGCCTATCGGTTAGGGCATGAGCAACGGAGGGTCTGGTATACCACTGCCCCATGCAAGCACGAAGCTAAAAAATAGTTGAAGCAAGAGGTATGAAGAATATATGCTTAACCCATGACACTTCATCTCTTCCTCAAAACCTACTTTACTCTTTTTTCTTTCTCTCTCACCTTTTTTTCTTTTTCACTTTTTTTTGCTGAAGAGACCACCTCTGCAGAAGAGACCGCCTACCTAAAAGAACATCATCAGAACTAGCTTAGACCATCCGAACTCGCGAGGCAACACCCTTAGAGCTATGCATTGGCCATGCCCTTAGAGTCCATGTGGGTGGGCTCCTGGTCGGCGGCCCTACTTGCCAGCGTGAGGCGCAAGCGTGGATGGTCCTACACGACAGTCTTTTGCTTGCATTCGCTGACCGCTAGGACCATGGTGCTGTGGTGTCCCATGCGCCAGGGCGTGGTACATTCTGAAAAGAAGTTTGTGGCACACAACAGGAAAATACTATTCCTCGCACATTGCGTGCAGGGGTGGGGGGGGGGGGGGGGGGGCGATGGGCCAGCCCATCAACATTTGTTTTATTTTTTCATTTCTTGTTTTTCTCGGTTTTGAGCTGTTTTTTTTGTTTTCTCAGTTTTCATAGGATTTTTTTGTTTCTTCTTTTTCAGATTTTCTGAATTTCTGTTATGATTCAAAAATTGTACAAATTTAAAATTTTGTTCAAAATTGATTCTTGTTCAAATTCGAATTTTGTTATGATTCAAAATTTGTTCTGATTCGAATTTATATTCAAATTTGAAATTAGTTTAAACATGAATTTTGGTTAAGTTAAAAAATCAAATTCGGAAATATTTCAAATTCAAAATTTGTTCATTTTCAAATTTTAACATTTCCTAATTCTTTACTTTTTAATTTTACAATGTTTTTCGAAATCTGTGGAAATCAGGAACAAATGAGGCAAAACGAATAAAACTGTAGCTGAATGGGCCGGCCCATTCAGGCGAATGCACAGGCGGGACGCTATGCGACCCGCAGCGGGCGGGGTATAGGAAGCCCCCACAAAACAGATTAGCCAAGAATCCTATATAACTAAGAAGTTCACACCCACTAAAACTATTTCTGTCAACATGCAAGATGTCCACCTCATCAAGCACCTCTAAGCCAATCCTAGCTTGCCACCTAAGCATGTCTGCCACATAATGAAAAGGAAAAATATCTAAAGAGATAATTCATAGCAAGCATCACCGGTCGCCCCATTTATCATGCAATTTATTCACCACGATGCATGCCTCCTCCCATCCTCTTCCATGCCCAATATATAACGTGCGACACCTCCATCTTTATCCATTGTTGGATCCTGCCGGCTGCCTACAACATATAATGAAGCTGAAACAATACGTCCAAGAACTGTTCATCTTCTTTGCGATTTATTTCCCAACACGGTCTCATGATCTTCCTCTCCTCCACGATCTGCACCAAGAAGTAAATGCATGGACTATGACAAAAGTATCCAAGTAGCCGAACAAGAAACTGAAAAAACCATTTGAGTCGTCATTTGATCCTTTTAAATAGTGCTAGACGGTCCATTCTCACCTTATGCATCATCTTTCACTACAGGAACAGCTCAAGGGGCCGATGGCCGCGAGCTGTGCCGACGGCAAAATGTCGGGGCCGTCGGCACATCAGGAGGCTCGGGGAGGCTGAGAAGGGAGCCGTCGGCACAAAAAAGCCGTCGGCACAGCCGCATCTGTGCCGACGGTCACCGTCGGCCTATACGCGACCCTCGGCATAAGCAAACTGTAACCGTCGGCACACCCTGGCCGTCGGCACAACAACCTGCCAGGTGGGCCCAAACGTTACCGCCGTTAAAGGAGTCAAGCTGTGCCGACGGCCAGGCCGTCGGCTCAGATGGATGAGCTATGCCGACGGCTAAGCCGTCGGCACAGCTATTTTTTTTCTTCATTTGTTTATTGTTTCCAAGAATTTAAATTTGTTTATTTATGTATTACTCTCAAGTATTTATACATGTGAAGCAAATATTTGACATGCATAGCCAAAGGTTTGCCCGTGCATAGCTCCCGAAGCTCGGTCTACGGCGAAACCCTAGCCCGCTGCACCCGTGCGGTCTACCCCCCTAGCTTTCTTCGGACGACGCCAAGTTGGGAGGCTAATGTGTTCCATCTGCCTTGGTTAGGTCATATGTATATGAGGAACAAAGGTTTGCCCATGCATAGCTCCCGAAGCTCGGTCTACGGCGAAACCCTAGCCCGCTGCACCCGTGCGGTCTACCCCCCTAGCTTTCTTCGGACGACGCCAAGATGGAAGGCTAATGTGTTCCATCTGCCTTGGTTAGGTCATATGTACATGAGGAACAAAGGTTTGCCCATGCATAGCTCCCGAAGTTCGGTCTGCGGCGAAACCCTAGCCCGCTGCACCCGTGCGGTCTACCCCTAGCTTTCTTCGGACGACGCCAAGTTGGGAGGCTAATGTGTTCCATCTGCCTTGGTTAGGTCATATGTACATGAGGAACAAAGGTTTGCCCATGCATAGCTCCCGAAGCTCGGTCTACGGCGAAACCCTAGCCCGCTGCACCCGTGCGGTCTACCCCCTAGCTTTCTTCGGACAGCGCCAAGATGGAAGGCTAATGTGTTCCATCTGCCTTGGTTAGGTCATACGTACATGAGGAACAAAGGTTTGCCCATGCATAGCTCCCGAAGCTCGGTCTGCAGTGAAACCCTAGCCCGCTGCACCCGTGCGGTCTACCCCCTAGCTTTCTTCGGACGACGCCAAGTTGGGGGGCTAATGTGTTCCATCTGCCTTGGTTAGGTCATATGTACATGAGGAACAAAGGTTTGCCCATGCATAGCTCCCGAAGCTCGGTCTACGACGAAACCCTAGCCGCTGCACCCGTGCGGTCTACCCCCCTAGCTTTCTTCGGACGACGCCAAGATGGAAGGCTAATGTGTTCCATCTGCCTTGGTTAGGTCATATGTACATGAGGAATAATGGTTTGCCCATGCATAGCTCCCAAAGCTCGGTCTGCGGCGAAACCCTAGCCCGCTGCACCCGTGCGGTCTACCCCCTAGCTTTCTTTGGACGACGCCAAGTTGGGAGGCTAATGTGTTCCATCTGCCTTGGTTAGGTCATATGTACATGAGGAACAAAGGTTTGCCCATGCATAGCTCCCGAAGCTCAGTCTACGGCGAAACCCTAGCCCGCTGCACCCGTGCGGTCTACCCCCCTAGCTTTCTTCGGACGACGCCAAGTTGGGAGGCTAATGTGTTCCATCTGCCTTGGTTAGGTCATATGTACATGAGAAACAAAGGTTTGCCCATGCATAGCTCCCGAAGCTCGGTCTACGGCGAAACCCTAGCCCGCTGCACCCATGCGGTCTACCCCCTAGCTTTCTTCGGACGACGCCAAGATGGAAGGCTAATGTGTTCCATCTGCCTTGGTTAGGTCATATGTACATGAGGAACAAAGGTTTGCCCATGCATAGCTCACGAAGCTCGGTCTACGGCGAAACCCTAGCCCGCTGCACCCGTGCGGTCTACCCCCTAGCTTTCTTCGGACGACGCCTAGTTGGGAGGCTAATGTGTTCCATCTGCCTTGGTTAGGTCATATGTACATGAGGAACAAAGGTTTGCCCATGCATAGCTCCCGAAGCTCGGTCTACGGCGAAACCCTAGCCGCTGCACCCGTGCGGTCTACCCCCCTAGCTTTCTTCGGACGACGCCAAGATGGAAGGCTAATGTGTTCCATCTGCCTTGGTTAGGTCATATGTACATGAGGAATAATGGTTTGCCCATGCATAGCTCCCAAAGCTCGGTCTGCGGCGAAACCCTAGCCCGCTGCACCCGTGCGGTCTACCCCCTAGCTTTCTTTGGACGACGCCAAGTTGGGAGGCTAATGTGTTCCATCTGCCTTGGTTAGGTCATATGTACATGAGGAACAAAGGTTTGCCCATGCATAGCTCCCGAAGCTCAGTCTACGGCGAAACCCTAGCCCGCTGCACCCGTGCGGTCTACCCCCCTAGCTTTCTTCGGACGACGCCAAGTTGGGAGGCTAATGTGTTCCATCTGCCTTGGTTAGGTCATATGTACATGAGAAACAAAGGTTTGCCCATGCATAGCTCCCGAAGCTCGGTCTACGGCGAAACCCTAGCCCGCTGCACCCATGCGGTCTACCCCCTAGCTTTCTTCGGACGACGCCAAGATGGAAGGCTAATGTGTTCCATCTGCCTTGGTTAGGTCATATGTACATGAGGAACAAAGGTTTGCCCATGCATAGCTCACGAAGCTCGGTCTACGGCGAAACCCTAGCCCGCTGCACCCGTGCGGTCTACCCCCTAGCTTTCTTCGGACGACGCCTAGTTGGGAGGCTAATGTGTTCCATCTGCCTTGGTTAGGTCATATGTACATGAGGAACAAAGGTTTGCCCATGCATAGCTCCCGAAGCTCGGTCTACAGCGAAACCCTAGCCCGCTGCACCCGTGCGGTCTACCCCCTAGCTTTCTTCGGACGACGCCAAGTTGGGAGGCTAATGTGTTCCATCTGCCTTGGTTAGGTCATATGTACATGAGAAACAAAGGTTTGCCCATGCATAGCTCCCGAAGCTCGGTCTACGGCGAAAACCTAGCCCGCTGCACCCGTGCGGTCTACCCCCCTAGCTTTCTTCGGACGACGCCAAGATGGAAGGCTAATGTGTTCCATTTGCCTTGGTTAGGTCATATGTACATGAGGAACAAAGGTTTGCCCATGCATAGCTCCCGAAGCTCGGTCTACGGCGAAACCCTAGCCCGCTGCACCCGTGCGGTCTACCCCCTAGCTTTCTTCGGACGACGCCAAGTTGGGATGCTAATGTGTTCCATCTGCCTTGGTTAGGTCATATGTACATGAGGAACAAAGGTTTGCCCATGCATAGCTCCTGAAGCTCGGTCTACGGTGAAACCCTAGCCCGCTGCACCCGTGCGGTCTACCCCCTAGCTTTCTTCGGACGACGCCAAGATGGAAGGCTAATGTGTTCCATCTGCCTTGGTTAGGTCATATGTACATGAGGAACAAAGGTTTGCCCATGCATAGCTCCCGAAGCTCGGTCTACGGCGAAACCCTAGCCCGCTGCTACCGGTTGATGTGGGAGCAAACTGTCCTTGTGCGTGGTGGATAACCAGCCCGTTGGGAACCCCAAGAGGAAGGTATGATGAGTATAGCAGCTAGTCTTCCCTCAGTTAAGAAACCAAGGTTTAATATCGATCAGGAGAGGAGAGACAAACGACTGAAGGTGATGCGGAACCTACACACACACAAACAAATACTTTGTTCCCAAGTTGCGATGAGGTTGTCAATCTCACCGGTTTGCTTGAAACAAAGGTTATGAGCGTATCGAGTGGAAAACAATATAGTATGCGAGTAAAGTAAACAGTGCGAGTAAAGTAAACAGGTGATAGCAATATGATGGAAATAGGACCGGGGTCCACAGTTCACTAGTGGTGTCTCTCCATAGATAAAATAACACATGCTGGGTAAACAAATTACAGTTGGGCAATTGATAGAATAAAGATAAACGTGATATGTCAAGAAGATCACTATGAGATTTACTCTGGACATTAGAACAAAATACATAGACCGCCATCCAACTGCATCTATGACTAATAATCCACTTGTGGCGAATCAATCCGAGAACTCCACAAGTATTAAGTTGCGAACAACAGATAATTGCATTAAGCAATGTGTGTAATGTAAACAAAGCATATGCCCTTGAGCATATGAATGTTGTTTTCTCCCTAGTAGCAACAACACATCTACCACCTTAGAGGTTTCTGTCACTCCCCCAGGTGAAATAGAGGCATGAACCCACTATCGAGCATAAATACCCCTCTTGGAGTCACTAGCAACTACTCGGCCAAGATAGCTACTAACAACGGAGAGCATGCAAGATCATAAACAATACAGAGATAACAAAAGATAATATTCAGTATAGCAACTTAATCATAAACACCAATATTCATCGGATCCCAACAAACCAAACATGTAGAATTACATAACGGTGATCTCAATCATGTAGGGCAGCTCATGAGATCTAAACATGAAGCACAAGGTGGAGAAGAAAACCATCTAGCTACTGCTATGGACCCATAGTCCAAGGTAGACTACTCACTCATCGCTCCGGAGGCAAGCATGGCGATGAAGAAGACCTCCGGTGGCGATTCCCCTCTCCGGCAGGGTGCCGGGAAGAGCTTCTGGACCCTCCCGATCTTCGGGTCGACGGCGGCGGCGGATCGCGATGTGTTCTAGAAATCTGGTCGGGTCCTTAGGTTTTTTCCATCGGGGTGTCTTTATAGGCGAAGGGGCATCGTCAGAGGGGGAGCCAGGCGCCCTCACGTGGGGCCCGCGCGGCCAGGGGCCTGGCCGCGCCGCCCATGCGTGTGGGGCCCTGGTGCCCCCCCCTCCGTCTCTCCTTCGGATCTCTGGAAGCTTCCGGGTAAAATAAGACTTCAGGAACTTGTTTCGTCCAATTCCGAGAATATTTCCTGTGTATCACTTCTGAAACACAAAAACAGCAGAAAACAGGAAACTGGCACTGTGGCAACTCGTTAATAGGTTAGTTCCGGAAAATGCATAAAAGTGCCACTAAGTGTAACGAAACAATAGGAAAATGGTGTAAAAACAAGCATGGAGCATCAAAAATTATAGATACGTTGGAGACGTATCAAGCATCCCCAAGCTTAACTCCTGCTCGTCCTCGAGTAGGTAAGTGATAACAAAGAATAATTTTTGAGGTGACATGCACCTACACAATCTTGATCATATATGTAAGCATTGGTGAGCTGGGATCAATAGAACTTAAAACATGGGCATGAAGATATAATCATGACAATAAGAACTTAGCAACCATGTTGTAAACATGCAAATGAACACAAACAAAAGATCATGAAAATGAAACAATGAAAGTCAAACGTGTGTTCAAATCATAAGGAAAAACATACAAATGGTTTTCAGCTTGTCCTTTAAAGAGAGCAAAACATAAATGCATAGGACACCTTCAAGTTTAAGAGGGCGACTAGATACAAATAATTTAAGAACAAGTGAAACCAACAATATGAATCAATCAATGAACTTTGGGACAATGCATATCACACTAAGAATGACAACTATGCTCTCTTAATGGTGCATAAAGAAAGAAGGTGGTGACTCAACATAAAAGTAAAACAAAGGCCCTTCGCAGAGGGAAGCAGTGATTGCAAGTTTTATAACCTTCAAAAATTATGGTACTTACCGGCTTTGAGCTCTCATTGCCCCCATCATAAGCATCTTGAATGGTTAAAGTTAATGCGAGAACAATTATGATGCATATGCTTGACAAATCATAAGTTGAAAACTTCGTGCCCCGTGAATACGAGTACCCAAACCTCATGCTACTTTACTTAGAGTCCCAAGCAAGGCTCTTGTCATTGTAAGTATATGCATATCATTGAGAACCGCCAATGAGGTACCTCCATGCCCGATGACATGGAACAAGCCCACACCAAAATGATAGGACAAGCAGACAATGAACACCTCGACATCTCTTTTATTTGCCTTTTGTTTAGCTTTTTATTGTGAGATGCGTCGTCGAATGTTCACCATGGGTATATTGCAAATTTCCACCATGAATTATGCATGGCTTAGATTGGCGGCCTGGCGTTTCCCTAACACATATACAAACTCCATGATTCCTACAAGATTCCCAATTCATTTCACACAGCGGGCATCCATAGACAAAAGATCACGATATCAACTCAAATAAGAAGTGCAATGTTGAAAGCTTGCCCCATGACAACATGGATGGGCTAGAATCCAACTTACAACTTGCAAGCATAACAACTCAACATAAGACACCACAATGTCAAATTTTTAAGAACAGGAAAAAGTAAAGTGTGCCTTCCGGTTCGTGAGAGCTTTACTAACCGAATTTCGCATAACACTGGCTAGAGTTTAATTTGAAGAGAAAATAAAAGCAAGTCAAATTTACTTGGAATAGCAAATTGCTAATAGGTATGTATGGTGGACACTTTGGAAAACTTTGGCTTTTAGGAGTTGGATGCACGAGTAGAGCTCATACTCAGTACAAGGCGAGGGCTAGCAAAAGACTGGGAGCAACCAATTAAGAGAGCAATAATGGCCATAATCATGCAAAGCGACAAAGCGACATTAAAAGAAGCATAAGATGGCATAAAAAGTCAAAAACTAAATGATCATGAAGGCTATTGGCGACTTTGTAAGAGTCTAACATGTGTGAGCATGCGCCAAGTCAACCCAAATAAAGCATAAAGGAGAAAACCAAAATAATGCTTCCATACAATAAAAACAACGCATGATTTTTTCAAAGGCTCATTAAGCAATCTCAGTTATTTGAGACAAGTCATGCTACAGCAAAACCACTAAGCATACTATCAAAAAGACATCAAGCATGACATGAAAAAGCCTAAGCCGCAGTCTACACAAGCTTCCTCTTGTACCACTATTTTGCACAAAGCTTTTTCTCTTTTCTAACACCATTTGAAATTTTTATAAACACCTCTTTTGATGAAAACCAATAAATATCAGAGGCAAAAATACACCTTGATTAAAAGATATGACAAGGTCTGAACGCATATCAAGGCGAAAACGAAAACCAAAAGCAGTAGCAGAAAAAGAAGAACGCTCGATTTTTAATAAGAGTGAAAACTAGAGCGTTCTTGGCAAATGAAAACGAGTACATCTCCTCCAAAAGAAATTTGTTGGGGTCCAACCATTTATTGCAGCAAACAAACAAACTAAACTAACTAAGAAAACTAAAACAACTGACGCTCCAAGAAAAACACATAGTGTATGAAGCAATAAAAATATAGTGTTTTGAAAGGTGACCTGATTTTTGCCGATGAAGAAGGGGTGCCTCGGGGGCATCCCCAAGCTTTGACGCTTGTACTTCTTGGATATTTCTTGGGGTGATGCATGGGCATCCCCAAGCTTGAGCTTTTGTCCATTCTTCAACTCATCTCATCATTCTCCAATCCCTACACTTGAAAACTTCCTTCATACAAAACTAAACACAATTCTATTAGCAACATTAGTGTAAGCATAACATATAATCAATCCTCTATTTGCTTCAGGTTTCAACTCAAAACCACCACATATATAGCAAATACTACTGTAGCAACTTCTCTAAAAGTTCCATGATCAAAAGAACTCAAAAGAAAGCGATAAAGTGGCAAACACAAATATTGGCAGAAATCTGTCAAAACTGAACAACTGACAAAGGTGGAATTTTTGAGGGATTTTCTGTTGCTCAAATCAAAAAGTGTTCAACTAACAAAAGTTTGGATATAACCTGGGGCATATTCACAAGAAATCGCAGGTCCAAAACATAAACAGAGAATTTTCACGAATTTTTACGGTGCAGCACCGAAAACAGTTTCAGGACAGCAACATCCCCAAATCTTTACCTCACTCAAATTAGAGGTTTCTCTTGGCACAAAAACGAAATAAACAAGATAAGGATCGGTCATTACAGTAGTAATGACTTCCAAGACTCAAACAAAAGAAAAAGTACTGAAAATAAAAACATTGGGTTATCTCCCAAGAGTGCTTTTCTTTAACGCCTTTGAGCTAGGCGCAGAAAATTGCGAATCAAGTAATATCAAGTGATGAAGCATCAAGCTCATAATTTGCTCTAAGAATAGAGTCAAAAAGTAATTTCTTTCTTTTCCTAGGGAAGTGTTCCATACCTTTCTTTAGTGGGAATTGATATTTGATAGTGCCTTCCCTCATATCAATGATGGCACCTACAGTTCGAAGAAAAGGTCTTCCCAAAATAATAGGACATGAAGCATGGCATTCAACGTCCATAACAAGAAAATCAATGGGAACAAGGTTATTGTTAACCACAATAAGAACATCATTAATTCTTCCCAAAGGTTTCTTCTTAGCAACATCAGCAATAGGAACATCAAAATAACATTTTTCAAGCGGTGGTAAATCAAGCATGTCATAAATCTTTCTAGGCATGATAGAAATACTAGCACCTAGATCACATAAAGCATGGCAATCATAACCATTAACATGCATATCAATGATGGGTTCCCAACCATCTTCTAACTTCTTGGGAACAGAGGCTTTTTGCTTCAACTTTTCATCCCTAATCTTTGTGAGAGCATTGGTAATATGCTTAGTAAAAGCAATATTTAAAGAACTAGCATTGGGAGTCAAAGCAAGCTTTTGCAAGAATAAAATTACTTCAGATATATTGCAGCCATGAACATCAAAATCTTTAAAAGAAGTAGAGCTATCATCTCCTACACTCCGAAAAATTTCAGCACTCTTTTGAGAAAAAGTTTTGGCAGTTTTAGGCTTTTTAACACAAGGAGTGGGAGTTTTCTCTACACCAATCAAAGTAAGAGGATTGATAGCATTAGGAGCAACATCATTAGAGGTAGTAATGGTACATACCTTCATCTTTCTAGCCATCTCATCTTCTCTTTCCCACCTGGCATGCAATTCCGCTAACAATCTAATATTTTCATCAATTCCAACTCGAATAGCATTAGCGGTAGCAAAAATATTGTTCTCTTTCACATCATTAGGCAACACTTTTAATTTCAGAAGTTCAACATCATGAGCAAGGCTATCAACTTTAGAAGCAAGAATATCAATTTTGCCTAGCTTTTCCTCAACAGACTTGTTAAAAGCAGTTTGCTTACCGATGAAGTCCTTGAGCATTACCTCAAGCTCGGAGGGCGCGGCCCTAGTGTTGTTGTAGGAATTACCATAAGAGTTACCATAACCATTACCATTGGTAGAAGGATACGGCCTATAATTGTTACTAGCAAAATTGTTCCTATAAGCATTGTTGTTAAAATTATTGTTTCTAATGAAATTCACATCAACATGCTCTTCTTGAGCAACCAGAGAGGCCAAAGGAACATTATTAGGATCAACATGAGTCCTATCATTAGCAAGCATAGCCATAATTGTATCGATCTTATCATTCAAGGAAGAGGTTTCCTCAACAGAATTTACCTTCTTACCTTGTGGAGCTCTCTCGGTGTGCCATTCAGAATAATTTACCATCATGTTGTCGAGTAGCTTTGATGCGGCGCCCAAGGTAACGGACATAAACGTGCCTCCTGCAGCTGAATCAAGTAGGTTCCTTGAAGAAAAATTCAGTCCTGCATAAAAAGTTTGGATAATCATCCAAGTAGTCAGTCCATGAGTGGGGCAATTCTTTATCATAGATTTCATTCTTTCCCAAGCTTGAGCAACATGTTCATTAGCAAACTGAGTAAACTTCATAATATTGCTACGCAAAGATATAATATTAGCAGGAGGATAGTATCTACCAATAAAAGCATCCTTACACTTAGCCCATGAGTCAATACTATTCTTAGTCAAAGACAGCAACCAATCTTTAGCTTTTCCTCTCAAAGAAAAAGGAAACAACTTGAGCTTAATAATGATGTTAGCGGAATTGCATGCCAGGTGGGAAAGAGAAGATGAGATGGCTAGAGGGATGAAGGTATGTACTATTACTACCTCTAATGATGTTGCTCCTACTGATAGCAACCCTCTTACTTTGATTGGTGTAGAGAAAACTCCCACACCTTGTGTTAAAAAGCCTAAAACTGCCAAAACTTTTTCTCAAAAGAGTGCTGAAATTTTTCGGAGTGTGGGAGATGATAGCTCTATTTCTGTTAATGATTTTGATGTTGATGGCTGCAATATATCTGAAGTAATCTTGTTCTTGCAAAAGCTTGCTTTGACTCCCAATGCTAGTTCTTTAAATATTGCTTTTACTAAGCATATTACCAATGCTCTTATAAAGATTAGGGATGAAAAGTTGAAGCAAAAAGCTTCTGTTCCCAAGAAGTTAGAAGATGGTTGAGAACCCATCATTGATATGCATGTTAATGGTTATGATTGCCATGCTTTATGTGATCTAGGTGCTAGTATTTCTATCATGCCTAGAAAGATTTATGACATGCTTGATTTACCACCGCTTGAAAAATGTTAATTTGATGTTCCTATTGCTGATGTTGCTAAGAAGAAACCTTTGGGAAGGATTAATGATGTTCTTATTGTGGTTAACAATAACCTTGTTCCCGTTGATTTTCTTGTTATGGACGTTGAATGCCATGCTTCATGTCCTATTATTTTGGGAAGACCCTTTTTTCGAACTGTAGGTGCTATCATTGATATGAGGGAAGGCACTATCAAGTATCAATTCCCATTAAAGAAAGGTATGGAACACTTCCCTAGGAAAAGAAAGAAATTACTTTTTGACTCTATTCTTAGAGCAAATTATGAGCTTGATGCTTCATCACTTGATATTACTTGATTCGCAATTTCCTGCGCCTAGCTCAAAGGCGTTAAAGAAAAGCACTCTTGGGAGATAACCCATTGTTTACTTTTCAGTACTTTTTCTTTTATTTGAGGCTTGGAAGTCATTACTACTGTAATGACCGCTCCTTATCTTGTTTATTTCGTTTTTGTGCCAAGAGAAGCCTCTAATTTGAGTGAGGTAAAGATTTGGGGATGTTGCTGTCCTGAAACTGTTTTCGGTGCTGCACCGTAAAAATTCGTGAAAATTCTCTGTTTATCTTCTGGACCTGCGATTTCTTGTGCATATTCCCCAGGTTATATCCAAACTTTTCTTAGTTGAACACTTTTTGAGTTGAGCAACGGAAAATCCCTCAAAAATTCGTCCTTTGTCAGCTGTCCAGTTTTGACAGATTTCTGCCAATATTTGTTTTTGCCACTTTATCGCTTTCTTTTGAGTTCTTTTTGATCATGGAACTCTTGTGGAAGTTGCTACAGTAGTATATACTTTATATGTGGTGGTTTTGGGTTGAAACCTGAAGCTAAAAGAGGTTGAATATATTTTATGCTTACACTAATGTTGCTAATAGAATTGTGTTTAGTTTTGTATGAAGGAAGTTTTCAAGTGTAGGGATTGGAGAATGATGAGATGAGTTGAAGAATGGACAAAAGCTCAAGCTTGGGGATGCCCATGCATCACCCCAAGAAATATCCAAGAAGTACAAGCGTCAAAGCTTGGGGATGCCCCCGAGGCACCCCTTCTTCATCGGCAAAAATCAGGTCACCTTTCAAAACACTATATTTTTATTGCTTCATGCACTATGTGTTTTTCTTGGAGCGTCAGTTGTTTTAGTTTTCTTAGTTGGTTTAGTTTGTTTGTTTGCTGCAATAAATGGTTGGACCCCAACAAATTTCCTTTGGAGGAGATGTACTCGTTTTCATTTGCAAAGAACGCTCTAGTTTTCACTCTTATTAAAAATCGAGCGTTCTACTTTTTCTGCTATTGCTTTTGGTTTTCGTTTTTGCCTTGATTTGCGTTCAGATCTTGTCATATCTTTTCATCAAGGTGTATTTTTGCCTCTGATCTTTATTGGTTTTCATCAAAAGAGGTGTTTATAAAAATTTCAAATGGTGTTGGAAAAGAGAAAAAGCTTTGTGCAAAATAGTGGTACAAGAAGGAGCTTGTGTAGACTGTGGCTTAGGCTTTTTCATGTCATGCTTGATGTCTTTTTGATAGTATGCTTAGTGGTTTTGCTGTAGCATGACTTGTCTCAAATAACTGAGATTGCTTAATGAGCCTATGAAAAAAATCATGCGTTGTTTTTATTGTATGGAAGCATTATTTTGGTTTTCTCCTTGATGCTTTATTTGGGTTGACTTGGCGCATGCTCACACATGTTAGACTCTTACAAAGTCGCCATTAGCCTTCATGATCATTTAGTTTTTGACTTTTGATGCCATCGTATGCTTCTTTTAATGTTGCTTTGTCGCTTTGCATGATTATGGCCATTACTGCTCTCTTAGTTGGTCGCTCCCAGTCTTTTGCTAGCCCTCGCCTTGTACTGAGTATGAGCTCTACTCATGCATCCAACTCCTAAAAGCCAAGTTTGCCATAGTGTCCACCATACATACCTACTAGCAATTTGCTATTCCAAGTAAATTTGACTTGCTTTTATTTTCTCTTCAAATTAAACTCTTACCAGTGTTATGCGAAATTCGGTCAGTAAAGCTCTCACGAACCGGAAGGCACACTTTACTTTTTCCTGTTCTTAAAAATTTGACATTGTGGTCTTTTATGTTGAGTTGTTATGCTTGCAAGTTGTAAGTTGGATTCTAGCCCAGCCATGCAGTCATGGGCAAGCTTTCAACATTGCACTTCTTATTTGAGTTGATATCATGATCTTTTGTTTATGGATGCCCGCGGTGTGAAATGAATTGGGAATCTTGTGAGGATCATGGAGTTTTTATATGTGTTAGGGAAACGCCGGGCCGCCAATCTAAGCCATGCATAATTCATGGTGGAAATTTGCAGCATACCCATGGTGAACATTCGATGACGCATCTCATAATAAAAAGCTAAACAATATAGCAAATAAAAGAGATGTCGAGGTGTTCATTGTCTGCTTGTCCTATCATTTTGGTGTGGGCTTGTTCCATGTCATCGGGCACGGAGGTACCCCATTGGCGGTTCTCAATGATATGCATATACTTACAATGACAAGAGCCTTGCTTGGGACTCTAAGTAAAGTAGCATGGTTTGGGTACTCGTATTCACGGGACACGAGGTTTTCAACTTATGATTTGTCAAGCATATGCATCATAATTGTTCTCGCATTAACTTTAACCATTCAAGATGCTTATGATGGGGGCAATGAGAGCTCAAAGCCGGTAAGTACCATAATTTTTGAAGGTTATAAAACTTGCAATCACTGCTTCCCTCTGCGAAGGGCCTTTCTTTTACTTTTATGTTGAGTCACCACCTTCTTTCTTTATGCACCATTAAGAGAGCATAGTTGTCATTCTTAGTGTGATATGCATTGTCCCAAAGTTCATTGATTGATTCATATTGTTGGTTTCACTTGTTCTTAAATTATTTGTATCTAGTCGCCCTCTTAAACTTTGAGGTGTCCTATGCATTTATGTTTTGCTCTCTTTGAAGGACAAGCTGAAAACCATTTGTATGTTTTTCCTTATGATTTGAACACACGTTTGACTTTCATTGTTTCATTATCATGATCTTTTGTTTGTGTTCGTTTACATGTTTACAACATGGTTGCTAAGTTCTTATTGTCATGATTATATCTTTCATGCCCATGTTTTAAGTTCTATTGATCCCAGCTCACCAATGCTTGCATATATGATCAAGATTGTGTAGGTGCATGTCACCTCAAAAATTATTCTTTGTTATCACTTACCTACTCGAGGACGAGCAGGAGTTAAGCTTGGGGATGCTTGATACGTCTCAAACGTATCTATAATTTTTGATGCTCCATGCTTGTTTCTACACCATTTGCCTATTGTTTCGTTACACTTAGTGGCACTTTTATACATTTTCCGGAACTAACCTATTAACGAAGTGCCACAGTGCCAGTTTCCTGTTTTCTGCTGTTTTTGTGTTTCAGAAGTGATACACAGGAAATATTCTCAGAATTGGACGAAACAAGTTCCTGAAGACTTATATCACGGGGAAGCTTCTAGACATCCGAAGAAGAGACGGAGGAGGGCCACGTGGGCCCCACACGCACAGGCGGCGCGGCCAGGCCCCTGGCCGCGCCACCCCTGTGTGAGGGGGCCTGGTCCCTCCTCTGACATCGCCCCTTCGCCTATAAAGACCCCCCGACGAGAAAAACCTAAGGGCCCGATCAGTTTTCCAGAATACATCGCGATCCGCCGCCGCCGTCGACCCGAAGATCGGGAGGGTCCAGAAGCTCTTCCCGGCACCCTGCCGAAGAGGGGAATCGCCACCGGAGGTCTTCTTCATCGCCATGCTTGCCTCCGGAGCGATGAGTGAGTAGTCTACCTTGGACTATGGGTCCATAGCAGTAGCTAGATGGTTGTCTTCTCCACCATGTGCTTCATGTTTAGATCTCATGAGCTGCCCTACATGATTGAGATCACCGTTATGTAATTCTATGATGTTGGTTTGTTGGGATCCGATGAATATTGGTGTTTATGATTAAGTTGCTGTACTGAATTATATCTTTTGTTATCTCTATGTTGTTTATGATCTTGCATGCTCTCCGTTGTTAGTAGCTATCTTGGCCGAGTAGTTGCTAGTGACTCCAAGAGGGGGTATTTATGCTCGATAGTGGGTTCATGTCTCTATTTCACCTGGGGGAGTGACAGAAACCTCTAAGGTGGTAGATGTGCTGTTGCTACTAGGGAGAAAACAACATTCATATGCTCAAGGGCATATGCTTTGTTTACATTACACACTTTGCTTAATGCAATTATCTGTTGTTCACAACTTAATACTTCTAGGGTGTTCGGATGATATCCCCGGGAGTGGATTATTAGTCATAGATGCAGTTGGATGGCGGTCTATGTATTTTGTTGTAATGCCCAGAGTAAATCTCATAGTGATCTTCTTGACATATCACGTTATCTTTATTCTATCAATTGCCCAACTGTAATTTGTTTACCCAGCATGTTATTTTATCTATGGAGAGACACCACTAGTGAACTGTGGACCCCGGTCCTATTTTAATCATATTGCAATCACCTGTTTACTTTTCCCGCACTGTTTACTTTACTCGCACATTACTACTATTTTCCACTCGATACACTCATAACCTTTGTTTCAAGCAAACCGGTGAGATTGACAACCTCTTCGCAAGTTGGGAACAAAGTACTTGGTTGTGTGTGTGCAGGTTCCGCGTTGCTACTGGCCGAAGACGAGTCAACAAGTATCGTTAACGGCGCCCTTGTTGGAGTGTTATTAAGCCAGTCTGCATCACCTTCAGTTGTCACCGTCTCTCCTCTTCAAGATCGACATTAAACCTTGGTTTCTTAACTGAGGGAAAACTTGCTGCTACACTCATCATACCTTCCTCTTGGGGTTCCCAACGGGCTGGTCATTCACCACGCACAAGGACAGTTTGCTCCCACATCAACTTGGAGTAGCAAGGCGCCTCTGCCTGGCTTTATATATGCAACCGGGCTAAGGTTTTACAAGAGTCCTAGTCGAATACGGATTAGAGCCTTCCTTCTTCGTCTCCAAGTCATCTTCGAGTCCTTGTAGTTCTCCACCTCCTTAATGGGCCGGGCCCGGTATACTAATCCGTGAGTACCCGAAGGGCATATCCATGTCAGTAGCCCCCGAGACTCAATTCGAGTTGCAGACTCGGGTTGAGTCTCCAAAACTTCGACTTCTTCATCCATTTTCAAATGCTTCAATCTTCGACTTCATATAACTTCGACTTCCTGAAATCTTCGGGTTCTTGAATCTGCTCTCCCGATGGGAGTGAAATGTTGAGTCCATGGACTCGAAATTTTCTTCCTTGTTCTTCTCAAAGTAATTCTTCATCGGGTGCGCGACCAGCGCTCCCGATGGAGTAGCCCCCGAGTCTATGTTCGGGTACTTGTAGCCGGGCATAGACTCAAGTTGTACTACTCGAAGAAGTTCGGCTCTTGATGATTTTGTCGACTCCTGCAGAAAATATGAATAATTATGAAATAATTTGTCTCTCGAAGAAATATTGTACTTGTAGATTGTAATGATGATGATGTAGTATGTAAAATAAAAACTCGATATTTTTTATGCAATTTTTTTGCTCGTACGTAAGACTCTTTCGTTAGCCTGATGCACTTCATGGCTCGATCAGCTACTCACACTAGTGGAAACTTGGGCATTAGCACCGATTCGTAACTCCATTTTGCACCGGTTTTGCAACCGGTGCAACGCATCCGGGACTAATGCCCTAACCCTTTAGCACCGGTTGCGTTACGAACCGGTGCTAAAGGGTCTCCACGTGGCCGTGTAGATCAGCTCCGGCCGATGGACCTTTAGCACCGGTTTGTAATATGAACCGGTGCTAGAGGATGGCGACGTGGCAGCCCCTGCCGTGTTTGGCTAAAACCCTAATCCCTAGCCTTTTGAAATACGGTTTTTTCGAGTATTTGAAAAATGTTGATGGACATATAAAAGAAACCATCATATATATTACACAATATCGTCATACATATAGAACATTGTACACGTTCATGCATATATACAATATAATTTCGGCTATGATTTTCCAAACTCGTAATGCCGATGGTATTCACCGGTTGGTGCTATGACCTCATCAAGTAAGAATCCCGCCAGTTCCTCTTGAATTGCTCGTATATTCTCGGTTGCTAGAAGACGATCCCGCTTCAGTTTGATCTAATGTAAAGAAGGGGATCAATATATATGAATGAAGAAACTCAACATAAATGATGGTAATAAAATAAAATTGTGAATATTGTTTACGTACATCTAGTTGTTCTAGTCTTCTCTTCTCACGACAAGTCTCTCGCATGAACTCGCAGACATAGAATCCACATAAATTATTCCCGTCTTCTTGCTTCAAGCACTTTATGAGAATAGAGTTCAATCAAAATAATAATCAAGGATGATAATGGTATTGAAACTAGAACCAAAGAGATGCGCGGACCTAGCTAGTAGTACTTACCGGTACTTGTTTAAATTCAAGCTCATTTCTCCAGGGACCCGGTGCCTTAGCCGTGAACCGTTTCCAAGCACTGCCCCGCAAAGAAAATGAATAAAGAAGTTAGTAATTACTTGATATCGGGAAATGAACGAAAGTAGCTGATATAGTGCCATGCATAATGATTGAAATTACCGCTGGAGTGTATCAATCATGTCCCCGAATGTCTCAAGGGATTTTTTTTTCGAGTCCATGACTAGTACTCGTCCTCTATCAAGTTCAATAACTAGCAGAATAAAATGATAGCTGCGCACACACATAACACACACTTAACATCGAGTAACCAAAATATATAGTAATGTGTATAAGACAGTTAACACACTCACTTGAAATTGTAAGGAAATAGTATTTTCGTCATGGTTTCTTGTTTCCTTAACGCCCGTACCAAGTTATCCTCCGTGTCCTTGATATGGTTATGGAGAGTTACCTCGTTCACGGTATATGGGTCAATGAACCCAATATCATAGATTTGTCCTCTTTTGCATTCGAGTTTCTTCAATCTGCATAATATGGTGAGTAAAATTATGCATGCAATGAACGAGATGAGCTAAAGACTTATAGTTACAAGGAAAAATAATACTTACAAACAATAGGCACTGATCATCGATTTGTCGAGGGCATCATGATTGTATAACTGAAATAATTCAGCAAATTCGATGTTTATGTCGTCGGTTCCACGAAAGTAATGCTCATCATTAATTCCCATTACGATCCAATTCTGCCCATGCAGTGTGGCTTCCAAGTACCACATATGCAATTTTCGCATTCTTGTTGGTAGATTCGGAATCTCCTCGGGTCTGACGAGAGGGCTCCCGTGCCGGTATTTGTATGCTACTACTTCAGCCGTGGGGAAATCACACCTGCTTAAGTATTGAGCAACAGACATACCTACAGCTTCGGCCTCCTCTTTGTATAGTGCTATGATCTCTGGATCATACTGGACATCGGGAAACACTTGGAGCGGGGGGCAAGAGTTCATCTGTTCTCCGAGCTGAGGAACTGATTTACCTTTCGACCGCTGTGCTGCATCTGACTTGAGAATAGTGCGGTCATAATCTGATGCAAGCCTTGGCTCGGGTTGCTGAAGGTTCTTCAACATTTTTAACACTTTTGGATCTAGAGGAGGCTGCTCGGCGGACTGCTCGGTCTTCTTTCTCTTCAAATTTTCAAAGAAGTTCTTTGATTTCTCTTGTACCTTCGCCGCATTTTCCTCTGGAGTATAGTCGTAAGGTCTCTTTGGAGGAACCTTAGGTACTCTTGGAAGGGGCTCCTGTCGACGGATCGGTGATCGGTTACTCTTGGGAGCGGCGATGGTATGCTTCTGCTTTTGGCTCTGAGCCTCAGTGGGTGGCGGTGGCGGAGATGGCTCACTAGCTTGCGAAGGCTGGTATGCTGGAGAAGGCTGACGCGGAGATGGTGGAGAAGGCTGACGCGGAGATGGCGGAGAAGGCTGATGTGGCGGTGGAGAAGGGTGACGTGCTGGAGACCTTGGCGTCCAATTTGGAAGCACGATTAATTCCTTTAGCCATAGAACGGTGGTCTTCTTGGCTTCTCCCAGCTCGTACAAATCCCCTTCACCCGCAGGGTGGTCAAGCTTCAGCTGCTCAAATCCGCCCATAACTTCATCCACCCCGGCAACAGCATAGCCAGGTGGAATCGGACGGCAATGATAAGTTGAATCAGGTCCAATGGGTAAGGCATAGCCGACCGCCACCTTCATGGTTATGTTCACGACCTTCACATGTAGCTCGCAAGATGTCGACTCCATGATATCATCCACTGGGTAGCGGATCGCCGGTTCATCATCATCCGCTGGGAGGTCCGTGGAAGCCACGCTGCTTTTCCGCTGAGATGGTGGGCTGGTAGCATCATGTCCGGCTTCTATCTGTGGCTGAGATGCGGCGGTTCCTTGCTGGCTTATCCGATTTAACAAGTCTGATTGCCGCTTCAGCTCTTGTTCTATTTGAGACATGCGGTCTGCTTCCCTTTCCTTTCTTCTCTGACGGCTTCGATCGGGAAATTTCTTCATTTCCACGGGAAACCCGAGTTTCCACGGTTTGGAGCCCGGAGTGGTTCGTGTTCGTCCTGGGTGTTCATCATTCCCAAGGGCACGCGTGAGCTCGTCCTTCTCTCTTTCAGGATGGAACCTTCCCTCTTCAACATCCTTTGATGCGCTTCTAAGGGCATCAATGGGAAGAGGGTCTTTGTCATGCTTTTTTGTATATACACACTTCCCTTCCGAGTCCAACTTCCCTCCATGCCCGTAAAACCAATCCCTTGACCGATCATTCCATTTCAATGTCTCCGGAATGATCCCTTTGGCAATTAGATCGTCCTCCATCTTCTTCCACTTAGGCTTGCCAGTCTTGTAGCCTCCTTGCCCCATAGTATGGTGATACTTCTTTTTAGCAGCATTTTTCTTATTTATTTCTGACCTTCGCTTAGCTGCCTCTGAAGTCTTGTACTCCACGAATGCGTCCCAGTGATCTTTTATCTTCTCATATTGTCCAGTGAACACCGGAGTCTTTTTTTGGTCGACAAAATCCTTGTACAATCTTTTCTTCCAGTTGTTGAATTGTATTGCCATCCTCGAAAGAGTCCACTTCTTGACTTTCCGCTCTATGATATTCAGATGACGATCATCGTCATCTGAATCCTCCTCATTTGAATCCTCCTCATTTGGATCCACCTCAGTTCGATCCACCTGTGGCGCCTCAGGTAGGGTAAAATTAACCATGAGCTTCTTCCAAAGAATATTCTTCAATCTGTTGCGGACATATTTAACTGGTTCCGTCTTTGTCTTCTTCCATTCTCGAATGGTGATCAGAATGTTGTCCCTAACAAGAACTCCGCATTGTCTTATAAATTTACTTGCGTGAGCCGCGGGAGCAATCGGTTCGCCATCTTCACCGATTTCTTCTATTCGGTACCTTTCATGTTCTTCCAACCTTCTGGCCGGACCTCTTCTATTTACAGAAGAGTGGCTCGATCCAGAGGGCTAAAAGAAGAAGGAGCGTTAATATATGTATATACACAAATCAAATAATCTAACTATACAACAAATGCTTAATTTATTATTAATACACATCTACCTCGCCGGTGCCTTCTCCCTCTCCGGCACCTTCTCCTTCACCGGTGCCTCCATCCACTTCGGCACCTTCTCCCTCTCTGGCACCTTCTCCTTCACCGGTGCCTCCATCCTCTCTGGCACCTTCTCCCTCATGGAAGCCATCTCTACGATTATGTTCGTCTCCCTCACCGGAGTTGTTTAGAAACAACGAGGTGACATCTTCATCATTATCGCGGATGATGTCCTCGATAATATTTTCCTGGAAGTCGTCTCTTCCGAGATCCATAGTTTCTGCAAAGAATTATTACAAATTATTATAATAATACGGAGACCAAAAAAAAGGGGGCGTTGGTCGAGCGCCGGCACGGTGGGGGAAGATTAGGTCTTCCCTCCCCACCACGCCGGCGCCCGGCCAACGCCCCCATTTTATAACCTAAAATAACTAAAGTAATAAAAGACCTAGAAAAAATTAAATACCTAAAAAAATTAAAGACCTAAAAAAATTAAAGACCTAAAAATTGTTCACGAGTTTGATGCATGTAAAATGCACCTATGATTTGTAGTTCATTAGGTCATATTTCTTATTATTTGTGGGAAATGCATATTTGATCTACGGTGCATATGCTCCCTTTATGCAAAAAAAAAACATATTTAAAAATGTGAAAAAATTCCAAACAAAATTTTTGGGTATATATCTTGACAAACTAAGTATGCATGATCAAGTTTCATGGTAAATCAATATTTGTAGTGTTGTGAGTAAAAAAGAAAAAAAAATCTCGTGCAAACCCTTATTTTACCACCCAAATTTATTTAACAATTCAAAATATGTTTAAATTATATTTAACTCTGCTCATGCATATGTTGTGAAGAATTAATCCTAACTAAATAACTAAATAACTAAATAAACAAAAAAACTAAAAAAATACCTAACTAAATAACTAAAAAAACATAACTAAATAACTAAATAACTAAAAAAAATACCCTAAATAACTAAAAAAAACATAACTAAATAACTAAATAACTAAAAAAAACATAAAATTACCTTCAGTAGGGCGGCCGGCGCGGGTGGCTTGGGCGCGGCCGGCGGCGCGAGCGCGTGGGTGGCGCCGGTGCAGGTGGCTCGGGCGCGGGAGGCGCCGGCGCGGGAGGCGCGGGCGGCAGGGCGGCGAGCGCGGCGGGCGGCGCGCGGGCGGGTGGCGCGGGTGGCGCCGGTGCAGGTGCGGGTGGCGCGCGCGGGTGGCGGGTGGCACGGGTGGCGCGGGAGGCGCGGGCGCGGGCGGCCGTCGCGGGCGGTGGGCGCGGCGGCGACGGCGGCATCGACGATGGCGGCGGCGGTGGAAAAAATGGGCAGCCTGCCGGCGTCCAGAGAGCTCCCAGCGCGAGTCCTTAGCAGTTTCAGTGATGCGGGGAGAGAAAGAAGAAGCGAATTATAAAGCAGGCACCTTTAGCACCGGTTCGTGGTTTGAACCGGTGCTAAAGACCCTTTAGCACCGGTTGAAGCCACCAACCGGTGCTAAAGGTCAGACCTTTAGCACCGGTTGATGGCTTAAACCGGTGCTAAAGGGTGCTTTCTGGGAACTGCACCGCTACCCCCCTTTAGCACTGGTTTGAGCCACGAACCGGTGCTAAAGGGCCATTTGAAATATTCAGTTGTTCCCGCCAAATTCCATATTTGATTTTATTTTTGATTAGTTATATTTGATTTTCTATTTTCTTTTGATTAGTTAAATTTAATTTTCTATTTTCTTTTGATTAGTTATATTTGATTTTCTTTTTTCTTTTGATTAGTTATATTTGATTTTCTTTTTTCTTTTGATTAGTTATATTTGATTTTCTTTTTTCTTTTGATTAGTTATATTTGATTTTCTTTTTTCTTTTGATTAGTTATATTTGATTTTCTATTTTCTTTTGATTAGTTATATTTGATTTTCGTTTTTCTTTTGATTAGTTATATTTGATTTTCTATTTTCTTTTGATTAGTTATATTTGATTTTCTATTTTCTTTTGATTAGTTATATTTGATTTTCTATTTTCTTTTGATTAGTTATATTTGATTTTCTATTTTCTTTTGATTAGTTATATTTGATTTTCTATTTTCTTTTGATTAGTTATATTTGATTTTCTATTTTCTTTTGATTAGTTATATTTGATTTTCTATTTTCTTTTGATTAGTTATATTTGATTTTCTTTTTTCCTTTTGATTAGTTATATTTGATTTTCTATTTTCTTTTGATTAGTTATATTTGATTTTCTATTTTCTTTTGATTAGTTATATTTGATTTTCTATTTTCTTTTGATTAGTTATATTTGATTTCTATTTTCTTTTGAGTAGTTATATTTGATTTTCTATTTTCTTTTGATTAGATATATTTGATTTTCTATTTTCTTTTGATTAGATATATTTGATTTTCTATTTTCTTTTGATTAGTTATATTTGATTTTCTATTTTCTTTTGATTAGTTATATTTGATTTTCTATTTTCTTTTGATTAGTTATATTTGATTTTCTATTTTCTTTTGATTAGTTATATTTGATTTTCTATTTTCTTTTGATTAGTTATATTTGATTTTCTATTTTCTTTTGATTAGTTATATTTCCGTGAGAGGAAAAGGGCGGGAAGAAAAGGGCGGAAAGAAAAAGGGCGGGAAAACGATTGAACAGGAAAAGAAGTACATATCTCAACTGAAAATTAAGATACATGGCCAGATTAAGTCACAATCGGCCGAGCTTGTTTTCGAATGTTGGATGATTCAGTCATAGTCGTGCCTAGCCCTATAAACGTCGCCACTGTAGTCGTCGTAGTCGCCGGTGTCATCGTTGCTGGCATCGGGGTCGCGGTAGTCGAACCTCGACTGGTGAGCACGCGTGGGCTGAGAGTGAGGGTAGCGCAGGCGGGGGCCACGGTAGGCCATGACGCTCTGGAGAGTCCGGCCGCGCCACCATAGCCGACGGCCGGCCTCGTTGAAGTTTGAACGAGGCGAGCCGTCCTCCTCGTGCCTGGCAAGCGCACTCGCACGCCGATTGATGAAGAAGGCGTCCCAAGTCGGGCTGTAGTCGGGATGCCACTGAGGATTCCTCCGCTGCTCTGGCGTGAGCTCGAAGTAGTAGTGGTTCGTGATGGCCATCTGGCGCGCCACACCTACAGGGACAGGAGGGACCGGTACGCCTCCGACGCTCAGCATCCAGCCGGTGGGGACGCGGTAGCCCGGCGGGCAGGGGTAGTTTGAGGCGCAAAGCGCCTCCGCCTCCTGGGGGGTTAGAGATACGATGGAAGCCATGGAAGAGAGTGATGAGGTTTGCAGATATGAGTCTAGATGTGATATGTAAATGGAGGCCAAGCCTACATATATATAGTGAAAAATGGCGGGAAGACGGAGGCGGGAAGTGGTCGAAAGCGCGGGAAGAAAATAGGCGGGAACACAGTGGCGCGGGGAACCATCTAACCTTTAGTCCCGGCTGGTGGGTACAACCGGGACTAAAGGTGGTTTTTGTGTCATCTAACAAAACTGTCGGTGGGATAAGGACGTGTGGGTAACCTTTAGTCCCGGTTGGTGGGTGCAACCGAGACTAAAGATATTGGCAGGATAAGGACGCATGGGTGGATGCACTGCTCGATGAGATAAGGACGCGTGGGTGGACGCACGATGCCCCTGTGGGTGGACGCACGATTTTCTTTTGATTATTGGGAAATCTCCCATGGCGGAGCTTCTCAAAGATATCGTTGGTGCTCACGCCCTACGATATCTTTGGAAGCTCCGCCTCGGAAAAATTTCCCTCATACAATAACATCATTACAGAAAAAATAAATGGGAAAGTGATTTCCATATTGAGATACACAAGTTATGATCCCTATCTAGTCTTCTGAGTTTTCTTCTTGTGTTTCCCTTTCTTCTGATTTTTTGTCTTGGAGGCCATGAACCTCCCTTCGCGTATCTCCCTTGATTAGGATCGCTTCGGTCGTAACCATGGAGTTTGTTCACCATTTAACGCGATGATTGGGTCAATATTCACTCTGAAGGGTGGAATTTCATCAAACTTATTATAATCTTCTGACATGTCTGTCTTATCCTCAACTCCCACGATGTTTCTTTTCCCTGAAAGAACTATGTGACGCTTTGGCTCGTCGTATGATGTATTCGTTGTCTTATCTTTTCTTTTTTTTGGTTTGGAGGACATGTCTTTCACATAGAAAACTTGAGCCACATCATTGGCTAGGACGAATGGTCCGTCTCTGTAACCAAGATTGTTGAGATCCACTGTTGTCATTCCATACAGCTGGTCAACCTTTACCCCTACTCCATCTAGCTTGACCCATTTGCACCGAAACAAAGGGACTTTAAAAGAAGGTCCATAGTCAAGTTCCCATATCTCCTCTATGTAACCATAATAGGTGTCCTTTTGCTCGTTGTTGTTTGTTGCATCAATGCGGACACCACTATTTTGGTTGGTGCTCTTTTTATCTTGGGCGATCGTGTAGAATGTGTTCCCATTGATCTCGTACCCTTGGAAAGTCAATATAGTCGAAGATGGTGACCCGGCCAACAAGTATAGCTGATCTCCAACAATGTTGTCATTTATGAGATGTGTCCGGAACCAACCGCCGAAAGTCGCCATATGTTTATGTGTAATCCAGGAGTCAGACTGAGCCGGGTGTTGGGAGCGTACAATATTCTTGTGTTCAATGATATACAGGACCACCAAGGCGGAACTTTGTAGAACTGTGTAGTGTGCTTGAGTGAAAGAAATCCCGTCCATACAATACATTGATTTCTTTCCTAGCGTGCCTTTTCCACGTAGTCTCCCTTCATGCCGCGATTCAGGAACACCAATCGACTTAATGTCAGGGATAAAGTCAACACAGAACTCAATGACCTCCTCTGTTCCGTAGCCCTTGGAGATGCTTCCTTCTGGCCTAGCACGGTTATGAACATATTTCTTTAATACTCCCATGAATCTCTCGAAGGGGAACATGTTGTGTAGAAATACAGGACCGAGAATGGCAATCTCTTCGACAAGGTGAACCAGGAGATGCGTCATAATATTAAAGAAGGATGGCGGGAACGCCAACTCAAAACTAACAAGACATTGGGCCACATCCTTCTGTAACCTTGGTAGCATATCTCGA
The DNA here is from genome assembly GCA_007115705.1 of Dactylis glomerata. Classification (NCBI taxonomy): domain Eukaryota; kingdom Viridiplantae; phylum Streptophyta; class Magnoliopsida; order Poales; family Poaceae; genus Dactylis; species Dactylis glomerata. The sequence goes on from QXEO01000549.1 coordinate 3,556,501, forward strand.
TTGATTACCTTCTGAGATATTGCATTGAGGAATGCACATAGCTTAACAATGGGTACGCGAACATTTTCCGGTAGAAGCCCCCTTAATGCAACTAGAAGCAACTGAGTCATAATCACGTGACAGTCATGAGACTTCAGGTTTTGGAATTTTTTCTCTGTCATATTTATTATTCCCTTTAAATTTGACGAGAAGCCAGATGGCACTTTAATACTTGAAAGGACATCAAAAAAGATTTCCTTCTTTGCTTTTGTAAGAGCGTAGCTGGCAGGACTTAAGTGATGCCCTTTATCCGTCTTGCTCTGTGGATGCATGTTGTTTGGGTCTTTCATACGTTGCTGATCCTCCCGTGCTTCTGATGTATCTTTTGTTTTTCCATACACGCCCAGAAAGCCTAGCAGGTTCACGCAAACATTCTTTGTAACGTGCATCACGTCGATTGAAGAGCGAACCTCTAGGTGTTTCCAATACTCAAGCTCCCAAAATATAGATTTCTTCTTCCACATGGGTGCGTGTCCGGTAGCGACGTCATTTGGAACAGATTGACCGCCAGGACCCTTTCCAAAGATTACTTCTAGGTCCCTGACCATATCAAATAAATCATCACCAGTACGGAGATCAGGCTTTTGCCGGTGATCTGCCACACCTCTAAAATGCTTGCCTTTCTTTCTTACGGAATGCGTGGCCGTAAGAAATCGACGATGCCCCAAGTACACAATCTTCTTGCATTTTTCCAAATATATAGCGTCAGTCTTATCTAAACAGTGCGTGCATGCATTGTATCCCTTGTTTGTTTGTCCTGAAAGGTTACTAAGAGCAGGCCAATCATTGATGGTTACGAAAAGCAACGCTCGTAGGTCAAACGGCTCCTGTTTGTGCTCATCCCATGCACGTACACCTGGTTTGGTCCATGACTGTAAGAGTTCATCAACTAATGGTCTTAGATACACATCAATGTCATTGCCGGGTTGCTTCGGACCTTGGATGAGCACTGGCATCATAATGAACTTCCGCTTCATGCACAACCAAGGAGGAAGGTTATAGATACATAGAGTTACAGGCTAGGTGCTATGACTGCAGCTCTGCTCCCCAAAAGGATTCATGCCATCTGTACTCAGACCAAACCTTAAGTTCCTTGCGTCGCCTGCAAAGTCCGGGTAGTCTCTCTCAATTTTTCTCCACTGCGACCCATCAACGGGGTGTCTCAACATTGCGACTTTCTTACGGTCTTCTTTGTGCCATCGTAACAACCTGGCATGCTCTTTGTTTCTAAACAGACGTTTCAACCGTGGTATTATAGGAGCATACCACATGACCTTGGCAGGAACCCTCTTTCTGGGGGGCTCGCCATCAACATCACCAGGGTCATCTCGTCTGATCTTATATCGCAGTGCAGTGCATACCGGGCATGCTTCCAAATTCTCGTACTCCTCACTGCGGTAGAGGATGCAGTCATTAATGCATGCATGAATCGTCTGAACCTCTAATCCTAGAGGGCAGAGAACCTTCTTTGCTTCGTACGTACTGTCAGGCAATTCATTATCCTTTGGAAGCTTCTTCTTCATTATTTTCAGTAATTTCTCAAATCCCTTATCAGATAAACCAGTCTCTGCCTTCCATTGCAGCAACTCCAGTGTGGTACCGAGCTTTGTGTTCCCATCTTCACAGTCTGGGTACAACTTCTTTTTGTGATCCTCTAACATACCTTTTAACTTCCGCTTCTCATTCACACTTTCTGCTTCTCTGTTTGCATCTACGATGGCCCGATGAAGATCATCATCAGGCTCATCTGATGCCTCTACATCTTCAGCTTCTCCTGTCCCTTCAGCTTCAGCTTCCCCCGTTGCAGTATCACCATATTCAGGGTACATATCATCATCCTCTTCTTCTTCATTGTCTTCCATTATAACCCCTCTTTCTCCGTGCTTGGTCCAACAATTATAGCTAGGCATGAAACCTTTCCGAAGCAGGTGGGCGTGAATGATTTTCTAGGAAGAGTACTCCTTCTTGTTCCCACAGTGAACACATGGACAACACATAAAACCATTCTGAATATTTGCCTGAGCCACATCGCCAAAATTACGAAGACCTTCAATGAACTCGGAAGTGCGTCGGTCACCGTACATCCATTGTCGTTCGTTCATCTGCGTCATATAATTAGGTTTACTAATACTATTACCGAACATCATAAATAGTAAAATGACGAAACATGCATTTGTATCAATGACAAATAAAAGAATAGAGTTGTGATACGTCTCAAACGTATCTATAATTTTTGATGCTCCATGCTTGTTTTTACACCATTTGCCTATTGTTTCGTTACACTTAGTGGCATTTTTATGTATTTTCCGGAACTAACCTATTAACGAAGTGCCACAGTGCCAGTTTCCTATTTTCTGCTGTTTTTGTGTTTCAGAAGTGATACACAGGAAATATTCTCGGAATTGGACGAAACAAGTTCCTGAAGACTTATATCACGGGGAAGCTTCCAGACATCCAAAGAAGAGACGGAGGAGGGCCACGTGGGCCCCACACGCACAGGCGGCGCGGCCAGGCCCCTGGCCGCGCCACCCCTGTGTGAGGGGGCCTGGTCCCTCCTCTGACATCGCCCCTTCGCCTATAAAGACCCCCCGACGAGAAAAACCTAAGGACCCGATCAGTTTTCCAGAATACATCGCGATCCGCCGCCGCCGTCGACCCGAAGATCGGGAGGGTCCAGAAGCTCTTCCCGGCACCCTGCCGGAGAGGGGAATCGCCACCGGAGGTCTTCTTCATCGCCATGCTTGCCTCCGGAGCGATGAGTGAGTAGTCTACCTTGGACTATGGGTCCATAGCAGTAGCTAGATGGTTGTCTTCTCCACCATGTGCTTCATGTTTAGATCTCATGAGCTGCCTTACATGATTGAGATCACCGTTATGTAATTCTATGATGTTGGTTTGTTGGGATCCAATGAATATTGGTGTTTATGATTAAGTTGCTGTACTGAATTATATCTTTTGTTATCTCTATGTTGTTTATGATCTTGCATGCTCTCCGTTGTTAGTAGCTATCTTGGCCGAGTAGTTGCTAGTGACTCCAAGAGGGGGTATTTATGCTCGATAGTGGGTTCATGTCTCTATTTCACCTGGGGGAATGACAGAAACCTCTAAGGTGGTAGATGTGCTGTTGCTACTAGGGAGAAAACAACATTCATATGCTCAAGGGCATATGCTTTGTTTACATTACACACTTTGCTTAATGCAATTATCTGTTGTTCGCAACTTAATACTTCTAGGGTGTTCGGATGATATCCCCGGGAGTGGATTATTAGTCATAGATGCAGTTGGATGGCGGTCTATGTATTTTGTTGTAATGCCCAGAGTAAATCTCATAGTGATCTTCTTGACATATCACGTTATCTTTATTCTATCAATTGCCCAACTGTAATTTGTTTACCCAGCATGTTATTTTATCTATGGAGAGACACCACTAGTGAACTGTGGACCCCGGTCCTATTTTAATCATATTGCAATCACCTGTTTACTTTTCCCGCACTGTTTACTTTACTCGCACATTACTACTGTTTTCCACTCGATACACTCATAACCTTTGTTTCAAGCAAACCGGTGAGATTGACAACCTCATCGCAAGTTGGGAACAAAGTACTTGGTTGTGTGTGTGCAGGTTCCGCGTTGCTACTGGCCGAAGACAAGTCAACAAGTATCGTTAACGACGCCCTTGTTGGAGTGTTATTAAGCCAGTCTGCATCACCTTCAGTTGTCACCGTCTCTCCTCTTCAAGATCGACATTAAACCTTGGTTTCTTAACTGAGGGAAAACTTGCTGCTACACTCATCATACCTTCCTCTTGGGGTTCCCAACGGGCTGGTCATTCACCACGCACAAGGACAGTTTGCTCCCACATCAACTTGGAGTAGCAGCTATTTTTCTGGCGCCGTTGCCGGGGAGGAGAGAAGACTTCTGCGAGGGGAGTTCTTCGCACACACATTCTTTACTTTGTTATTTGTTTTGCTTTACTTTATTTTATTTTACCTGCACTGCTTTATATCAAAAACCCAAAAAAAAATTAGAATCCTTGGTAGCTGTTTTTACTTGTTTACTTTTGTTTTGCTGAAATGGGTACTCCTGAAAACACCAAGTTGTGTGACTTTGCTAGCACGAACAATAGTGATTTTATCTGCACTCCTATTGCACCACCTGTTCCTGCTACCACCTTTTATGAGATCAAGCCTGCTTTATTGAACCTTGTTATGAAAGAGCAATTTTCTGGTGCTAGTACTGAAGATGCTGTAGCTCATCTCAACAATTTTGTTGAGCTATGTGAGATGCAGAAATATAAGGATGTTGATAGTGATATTATTAAGCTCAAGTTGTTTCCTTTTTCTTTGAGAGGAAAGGCTAAAGATTGGTTGCTGTCTTTGACTAAGAATAGTATTGATTCATGGGCTAAGTGTAAGGATGCTTTTATTGGTAGATACTATCCTCCTGCTAAGATTATAGCTTTGCGCAGCAATATTATGAAGTTTACTCAGTTTGATAATGAACATGTTGCTCAAGCTTGGGAAAGAATGAAATCTATGGTAAAGAATTGCCCCACTCATGGACTGACTACTTGGATGATTATCCAAACTTTTTATGCAGGACTGAATTTTTCTTCAAGGAACCTACTTGATTCAGCTGCTAGAGGCACTTTTATGTCCCTTACCTTGGGCGCCGCATCAAAGCTACTCGACAACATGATGGTAAATTATTCCGAATGGCACACCGAGAGAGCTCCACAAGGTAAGAAGGTAAATTCTGTTGAGGAAACCTCTTCCTTAAGTGATAAGATTGATACCATTATGGCTATGCTTGCTAATGATAGGACTCATGTTGATCCTAATAATGTTCCTTTGGCCTCTCTGGTAGCCCAAGAAGAGCAAGTTGATGTGAATTTCATTAGAAATAACAATTTTAATAACAATGCTTATAGGAACAATTTTGCTAGTAACAATTATAGGCCGTATCCTTCTACCAATGGTAATGGTTATGGTAACTCTTATGGTAATTCCTACAACAACACTAGGGCCGCGCCCTCCGAGCTTGAGGTAATGCTCAAGGACTTCATCGGTAAACAAACTGTTTTTAACAAGTCTGTTGAGGAAAAGTTAGGCAAAATTGATATTCTTGATTCACGACTTCACAAACAGAGGGCTCCCACCGCACCCCTCTCCTCTCCCACCCCAAACCCTAACCATGGCGTCAAGATCTAGTTTGCAATGGAGGCTCTCTTGCACTGGGATTTCTCCCCAGGGCTGGCGTTCGCAGATCAGGTGCGTCGACGTTTTGGATCTACGGTGCACTTCTCCTCCTCTCCTTCCTCCAAAGAGTTCTTCTTGGTGGTTTCTTTCTCTTCGGCCTCGTTTCCTCTCAATGAAGAATCTGTTGGTGTGGTTTTACAATGCTGTTTGGGTGGAGACCGAATTGGTTATCGTGTGTTTCAACAAAGTGATCATCGTTTTCGCTTCTCGGTGAATAATAACAAGGTGGGACATTTTGTCTATGGCCTCAAAGATCGCATCTGGCCAGACTTTGTCTGTCACTTCTCATTATTTCGTGGAGTTCATCCGAATATATCTGGTTTCCGAGGCTATGAATCACAGGATCAAGGTTATACTCGTTGGCGATCTACTGAAGAAAATTGGGCTGTTTCTTCTCGGAGTTCTCTTCGTTTTAAGCCACATCTGGAATTTCTTCGAGAAAATGCATTTTCATCTCCGGAAGCTAGGGCTGAATTATTGAAATTTGATCTGTCTGGTACCCAACAGTTTTTTTCAGACAAGGTCACTCAGGGTGATCTTGATCTGACTGCTTTCAAGGATCAATCTGTTCAATCTGATAATAATTTGATGAAGTTTGGATCATTTCCTATAATTTCTTCGAGCAAGATTTCTCAGATTGAAGGTGCTTCTTTTGCTAGTGAGAATTTCAAGATTTCGTATTATGATCGAATCAAATCGGAGATCTTTCCGCAAATTTTGGATCTTAAACATGCTGGATATTCGGATCAAGAGATTGGGAACACGTTAAGGATCAAATTTGTCCCGCCCAATGATTATACCCAGAAACGTTTAAATTCATGTGACAATGGTGGTGCTTTTCGACATAAGGCCCATCAGTGTATCTTGGCTGAATGTGCGGATTGTTCTCGTATGGGCTTCACTTGCTGGGCTTGCAAAAGATCTTCTGGCCTGACTAAGGTTTGGGTTCTGGCAACTTGCAGAAGTTGTAACGACAAAGGGCATTCAGCCAAAAATTGTCAAAAACGATCTGATTTGATTCGTCCGAAAATTTCGGTGCAGAAGAGTTTTCCTAGGGAAAATATAGCTGCAGTTAATAAACAGATTTGGAGAGAGAAAAAACCTAGGGCGGAGATAACTGCATTAGAAGATCTTTTTCCCCTTGCACAAGCTACAGTATAGTCCTCTTTCTGGGCGACTCTCCCTCTGATCAAGGCGGCGGCGCAATGGCGAATTTTCCAGTGAATCCGCTGGCGTTCTTGCCAGAGGGAATGACCATTGATCAAGGTCCAGCTGATCGTAAGGTTCGTTCTCATCTGGTGGTCCATCCAATCTCTCCTCTTCAGCACGATAATGTAGTCATTGCGGAGCCTAGTCGGTTTATTCCGATTCAGTTGAGGGAAGATATGAGAGAGGAGATTGCAAATATGATTACTGAGGCTAGGTTTACAGTGACTGCTTTTGATGATCACCCTCTCGGGCTAGGAGTGTTTACGATGATTGATACGTTAGCTGCTGATGGTGTTGTTGGAACCAACTTTCAGTTAGATGAGGATACTATTGTCACTTTTGTTAAGCATGATCAAGCTAGAAACATGAGGCTAACCACGTTTGGTAGAGAGATCTGGGTGTTGTTCTTAGGGTTTCCTCTTGATTATCAGACTAGCTACTATGTTAGCAGAGCATGTGATGACTTTGGTCTACTGTCTGAATGGTACCAGCCAAGGGCTAACAAGAAATTTGTACTTGTTAAAGTGCAAATTGTGGATCCGAAGTTTGTGCCTAAAAGCCTTGTTATTCAGCAGCTGGGTGGGCCTAGAAGATCTTGGGGAATTCCTGTTATTATGCTTAGGAGTGCTGATTGGAATGCTCATCATGATCACATTCCACCTCCTCCTGAAGATCCTGCCCCTGACAATGGAAATCCTCACCCTTTGCATGGTGTTGAAGTTACTGCTGAACAGATCTACCAAAATCAGCTGAATATTTGGCTACAGCAGCAAGGCTTTCAACCTGGTGCACCACAGAATGGACAACAGAATAACCAACATGCCCCTTTAGTTCAGAACCTGGAAATTATGGTTGATCCTCCTCTGTTTAATTTTCAAGCTATGCTTGCTGAGCAGGGAGTGCCTTTTTATGCAGGTCTACCGCCACCAGCTTCAAATATCACTGACAGTCCTCTGCAGGCATGGACTGATAATATATCTGGATCAGACTCAGAAAATGCTGTGATGACTGGGCAGCAAGATGAAGATTATGAGGTTTCAACTGTTCTCTCTATAAATATGTCTATGGGTGACTATAGGGCTTTTGACTTGGCCAATGCCTCTCTTCTGGCTAATTTCTCAATTGCTAAGTCTGTGTGGGAGAAGACCTTTTCTCCAAACCTGGAACTGGACAATGGAAAATTCCTGAACTGTGAATGGCAGATTTCTCCTTCTATGGCTTTTGAACTGGTTGGTGAGGCCTTCTATTTTATGAACAATAAAAAAGCAAGGGTATGTGCTCCTGCTCAGCACCTCCCTCCTAGTTTGAATATTGCTGCACAGATAGAAGCATTTACAGGGCAGAAGGGTGAAACACCTCTGGTGACTACCCAAGTCAGAAGGAGTGCAAGGGCAAATAAATATGATGGTTTTAAAATTCATCTAATCTCTGACACAAAGATAGCCAAATCTAAGGTGAAGGCAAGAGTGGTCCCTGCTGTCAAAAAGACTTTGAAGAAGAAGAAGTCTGGAGGTGAGAATATTGCTCAGATGGCGGGTGAGCACAATATTCCTCCTCCTACTCCAATTGCTACCCTGCAGTCTATAGGGGTGAATCTTTGTGGAGTACCTCCTGAAGATGTTTCTCCAATGAAGCTTCTTGCTCTGCCTCAGGAGGAGGAAACCTCTCCAATGAAGCTGCTTGCTCAGCCTCTGGAGGAAGAAGTCTCTGAAGGCTTCTAAGTTATCTCTTATGTCTTCTTTTAAAAAGTGGCTTGTTTTGTGTTGGAACATTCGTGGTCTTAATGCGAAATCCAAACAGTTAGCTTTATATAATGCTATTACCACTAATGGCTGTTCAGTGGTATGCCTGCAAGAAACTAAGAAAACTTCTTTTGATCATGCTTTTATTAAGGAATGTTGCCCTAGAGGCTTTGATGATTATGTTTATGTACCTTCTAATGGTGCTTCTGGTGGGCTTATTATTATTTGGAAAAGTGTTGTATCCTCTGGAATGGTCATGCATTGTAATACATTTGCAGTGTCGGTTCACTTTTCCTCCACACAATCAGCTCATAATTGGACCCTAGTTAATATTTATGGGCCATGTCAGGGAGAGGCTAGAGAGGAATTTGTTGAGTGGCTCTTTGATCTATACATTCCAGATGATGAGGATTGGCTCCTAGTAGGTGATTTTAATTTTATTAGATCACCTTCTAACAGGAATAAACCAGGGGGAGATGTTAATGACATGTTAACTTTTAATAATTTTATCAGAGAGCAACATCTGACTGAACTAGCTATTCAAGGCAGGCAATTCACCTGGAGTAATATGCAAAATGACCCCCTGCTGGAGCAACTTGATTGGTTTTTTACCTCACTACATTGGACTTTGAGCTTCCCAAATACAACTGTTCACCCACAAGGCAAACCAACCTCAGATCACTCTCCTCTGGTGGTTTCAATTCAAACTAATATTCCAGCCAGTAAAGTGTTCCGATTTGAGAATTATTGGGTAGCCCACCCTGGTTTCCATGATATTGTTTCAGTTAGTTGGAATAAGCCAGTATATAAATCCAATAGTGCAGCTGTTTTGAATCATAAATTTAAACGGCTTAGATATGACCTGAAGAAATGGAGTAAATCTATATCCAAATTGTCCATATGTATTGAGAATACAAACAGAGCTCTTTTAGAGTTAGACAATATTGAGGACAGTAGAGGTCTTACAATTCCAGAAACTAACTTCAGAAGAATTCTAAGGAAGCATCTTCTTTGTTTACTGGAATATCAAAAGCAATATTGGAAGAAAAGATGCACAATTAGATGGACTAAATTTGGTGATGAAAATTCAAAGTTCTTCCAAGCAATGGCCACTGAAAGGTATCGTAGAAGTTCTATTTCTGCTCTTATAAATGATCAGGGACAGCAGATTTCTGATCATGCAGGGAAAGAAGAAATTATTTATGATTCTTTCAAGGCAAGATTGGGAACCAAATGCCACCCTATGATGGCCTTTAATTTGGAGGAATTAATCTCCCCTATTGAGGGACTTGGAGAGCTTTCTTCTCCTTTTACTCACTCTGAAATTGATGAAGTGGTTAGGCATATGCCTCTTGACAAATCCCCTGGACCAGATGGCTTTAATGGGCAGTTTCTGAAAAGTTATTGGAATATAATCAAACATGATATTTATAGATTGTGCAATGATTTTTATGAGGGCAAGATGGATTTGGAAAGCATAAATATGGGCTATATTACCTTGATTCCAAAAATTCCAGTACCTATTGGAGTGAATGATTACAGGCCTATCACTCTTTTAAACTGCTGTCTGAAACTCATTACAAAAATCCTTGCTAATAGATTGCAGAAAATTGTACTTAAGATTGTGCACAAGAACCAATATGGTTTTTTGAAAGGAAGATCAATACAGGATTGTCTAGCTTGGGCATTTGAATTTCTGTATCAATGTGAAGCTTCCAAGAGAGAGATTCTAGTTTTGAAATTAGACTTTGCCAAAGCATTTGATACTATTGATCATGGGGCAATGATTAAAATTATGAGGCAGATGGGGTTTGATGAGAAGTGGCTCAATTGGATTTCCATTATTTTCCAATCTGGTAAATCTTCAGTACTCCTCAATGGCACCCCTGGCAGACAATTTCATTGTCTAAGAGGGGTTAGGCAGGGTGATCCATTGTCACCTCTGATCTTTGTGCTTGCTGCTGATTTGCTTCAATCTGCCATCAATAGAGCTTTTAGAGCTGGAATAATTTCCACTCCTCTTCCTGTACACTCTGATATGGATTACCCCATAATTCAGTATGCTGATGACACCCTTATTATCATGCCTGCCTGTGCTACTCAGCTTGAAGTTATGAAAGGCTTGCTGGATGATTATGCCACTTCTACTGGTCTGAGAATTAACTATAGCAAATCTATGCTGGTTCCTATTAACCTATCTGCACAAAGAACTCAAAGTCTGGCACATGGCATTGGATGTATTGCTGGAAAATTACCCTTTACTTATTTGGGCTTGCCACTGGGAACTACTAGACCCACAATTCTGGAACTAATGCCTTTAGTGGACAGGATTGAGAGGAAGATGTCTGCTTCTTTCATGATGATGGCTTACAGTGGTAGAGTAACTGTGATTAACTCTTTACTCACTTCCATTGCTATGTTCCCCATGTGCTCCCTGAATATTCCCCCCAAAGTGCTTGAGCATATTGATAAACTAAGAAGGCATTATTTGTGGAATAAGAAAACTGAGGAAGGAGAGAAATGCTCCTCTCTAATTGCCTGGGATAGAGTGTGCAGACCTAAAGAGAATGGAGGAATTGGGGTGTTAAACCTCAAAATTCAGAATGAAGCTTTGCTTCTCAAGTTCTTGCACAAATTCTATAATAAAGAGGATACTCCTTGGGTGACAATTCTCTGGAAGTCTTATTATGAGGGGAAAATTCCACATGCTGTTGATCCCTGTGGATCTTTCTGGTGGAAAGATGTTATGAAACTATCTCCTATCTTCAGAGGGATCACATCATGTGTCATTGGCAATGGTGATACTGCCTTGTTTTGGAAAGATGACTGGCTGGACCAAATTATTTCAGAGAAATTCCCTAGAGCATTCTCCTATTGCCTTCATGAGGATATCTCAGTTCAGAAGTTCCTTATTGCTCCCACACTGTCTGATAATTTCAGCTTGCCTCTATCTCCAGAGGCTTTGCAAGAAATTAAGGATTTACAGGATGAGGCAGCTTCCACTGTTCTGTCCCCTGCTAACAAAGATGCTTGGGTTTATGTGTGGGGTTCTGCTTTGTATACTTCAAGGAGATATTATAAATACTGCTTCAGGGAAATTGTTCCACATGAAGCTTTCAAATGGATTTGGAAATCGAAATGCACACCGAGAGTAAAATTCTTCTGTTGGATAGTGTTCTCGGATAGGCTGAACACAAGAGGAATGTTGAAAAGGAGAAACTTTAAGCTGAATTCTGGATATAATTGTGTGTGCTGTGATTCTCCTGTAGAGGAAACCATTGAACATTTATTCTTACGGTGCCCTTTCAGCACTTCATGTTGGGCAAAGCTGAATATTTTCTGGCAAGCACAAGGCCCATTCCTGGATATTATTGCTGAAAACAGATCTCGTTGGGGCAAACCTTTATTCATGGAAATTTTCATGCTGGCAGCCTGGAATTTCTGGAAAGTGAGGAATAATAGGGTCTTCAATGGTATTGCACCCGAGCTCGAAGTGTGGAAGGACAAATTCAGAGTTGATGCCAAGTTGCTGATTCACAGAACCAAACCAGAATTACACTCCTTTATTTTTAGTATAGCTGATTCTTTGTAAAGTTGTAAAGTTGTATAGCTCCTTTCTCATTTAGGGCTCCCTCTCAAAGGCCTATGTAATCCCCTTGTATTTGATACTCCCTCCCCCCCTTTTTTATTTTAATATATTAAGGCAGTAGGGTCCCTCCCCTACTGTCATAAAAGCTTCAAAAAAAATTGATATTCTTGCTTCTAAAGTTGATAGCCTTGCTCATGATGTTGAACTTCTGAAATTAAAAGTGTTTCCTAATGATGTGAATGTGAGCAATGTTGTTGCTGCCGCTAATGCTACCCAAGTTGGAATTGATGAAAATATTAGATTGTTAGCGGAATTGCATGCCAGGTGGGAAAGAGAAGACGTGATGGCTAGAGAGATGAAGGTATGTACTATTACTACCTCTAATGATGTTGCTCCTACTGATAGCAACCCTCTTACTTTGATTGGTGTAGAGAAAACTCCCACTCCTTGTGTTTAAAAGCCTAAAACTGCCAAAACTTTTTCTCAAAAGAGTGCTAAAATTTTTCGGAGTGTGGGAGATGATAGCTCTATTTCTATTAATGATTTTGATGTTGATGGCTGCAATATATCTGAAGTAATTTTGTTCTTGCAAAAGCTTGCTTTGACTCCCAATGCTAGTTCTTTAAATATTGCTTTTACTAAGCATATTACCAATGCTCTTATAAAGATTAGGGATGAAAAGTTGAAGCAAAAAGCTTCTGTTCCCAAGAAGTTAGAAGATGGTTGGGAACCCATCATTGATATGCATGTTAATGGTTATGATTGCCATGCTTTATGTGATCTAGGTGCTAGTATTTCTATCATGCCTAGAAAGATTTATGACACGCTTGATTTACCACCGCTTGAAAAGTATTATTTTGATGTTCCTATTGCTGATGTTGCTAAGAAGAAACCTTTGGGAAGGATTAATGATGTTCTTATTGTGGTTAACAATAACCTTGTTCCCGTTGATTTTCTTGTTATGGATGTTGAAAGCCATGCTTCATGTCCTATTATTTTGGGAAGACCCTTTCTTCGAACTGTAGGTGCTATCATTGATATGAGGGAAGGCACTATCAAGTATCAATTCCCATTAAAGAAAGGTATGGAACACTTCCCTAGGAAAAGAAAGAAATTACTTTTTGACTCTATTCTTAGAGCAAATTATGAGCTTGATGCTTCATCACTTGATATTACTTGATTCGCAATTTTCTGCGCCTAGCTCAAATGCGTTAAAGAAAAGCACTCTTGGGAGATAACCCAATGTTTTCTTTTCAGTAATTTTTCTTTTATTTGAGTCTTGAAAGTCATTACTACTGTAATTACCGCTCCTTATCTTGTTTATTTCGTTTTTGTGCCAAGAGAAGCCTCTAATTTGAGTGAGGTAAAGATTTGGGGATGTTGCTGTCCTGAAACTGTTTTCAGTGCTGCACCGTAAAAATTCGTGAAAATTCTATGTTTATCTTTTGGACCTGCGATTTCTTGTGCATATGCCCCAGGTTATATCCAAACTTTTCTTAGTTGAACACTTTTTGATTTGAGCAACGGAAAATCCCTCAAAAATTCGTCCTTTGTCAGCTGTCCAGTTTTGACAGATTTCTGCCAATATTTGTTTTTGCCACTTTATCGCTTTCTTTTGAGTTCTTTTTGATCATGGAACTCTTGTCGAAGTTGCTAAAGTAGTATATACTTTATATGTGGTGGTTTTGGGTTGAAACCTGAAGCTAAAAGAGGTTGAATATATTTTATGCTTACACTAATGTTGCTAATAGAATTGTGTTTAGTTTTGTATGAAGGAAGTTTTCAAGTGTAGGGATTGGAGAATGATGAGATGAGTTGAAGAATGGACAAAAGCTCAAGCTTGGGGATGCCCATGCATCACCCCAAGAAATATCCAAGAAGTACAAGCGTCAAAGCTTGGGGATGCCCCCGAGGCACCCCTTCTTCATCGGCAAAAATCAGGTCACCTTTCAAGACACTATATTTTTATTGCTTCATGCACTATGTGTTTTTCTTGGAGCGTCAGTTGTTTTAGTTTTCTTAGTTGGTTTAGTTTGTTTGTTTGCTGCAATAAATGGTTGGACCCCAACAAATTTCCTTTGGAGGAGATGTACTCGTTTTCATTTGCAAAGAACGCTCTAGTTTTTACTCTTATTAAAAATCGAGCGTTCTACTTTTTCTGCTACTGCTTTTGGTTTTCGTTTTCGCCTTGATTTGCGTTCAGATCTTGTCATATCTTTTCATCAAGGTGTATTTTTTGCCTCTGATCTTTATTGGTTTTCATCAAAAGAGGTGTTTATAAAAATTTCAAATGGTGTTGGAAAAGAGAAAAAGCTTTGTGCAAAATAGTGGTACAAGAAGGAGCTTGTGTAGACTGCGGCTTAGGCTTTTTCATGTCATGCTTGATGTCTTTTTGATAGTATGCTTAGTGGTTTTGCTGTAGCATGACTTGTCTCAAATAACTGATATTGCTTAATGAGCCTTTGAAAAAATCATGCGTTGTTTTTATTGTATGGAAGCATTATTTTGGTTTTCTCCTTGATGCTTTATTTGGGTTGACTTGGCGCATGCTCACACATGTTAGACTCTTACAAAGTCGCCATTAGCCTTCATGATCATTTAGTTTTTGACTTTTGATGCCATCGTATGCTTCTTTTAATGTCGCTTTGTCGCTTTGCATGATTATGACCATTACTGCTCTCTTAGTTGGTCGCTCCCAGTCTTTTGCTAGCCCTCGCCTTGTACTGAGTATGAGCTCTACTCGTGCATCCAACTCCCAAAAGCCAAAGTTTTTCAAAGTGTCCACCATACATACCTACTAGCAATTTGCTATTCCAAGTAAATTTGACTTGCTTTTATTTTCTCTTCAAATTAAACTCTTACCAGTGTTATGCGAAATTCGGTCAGTAAAGCTCTCACGAACCGGAAGGCACACTTTACTCTTTCCTGTTCTTAAAAATTTGACATTGTGGTCTCTTATGTTGAGTTGTTATGCTTGCAAGTTGTAAGTTGGATTCTAGCCCAGCCATGCTGTCATGGGGCAAGCTTTCAACATTGCACTTCTTATTTGAGTTGATATCGTGATCTTTTGTTTATGGATGCCCGCGGTGTGAAATGAATTGGGAATCTTGTGAGGATCATGGAGTTTTTATATGTGTTAGGGAAACACCGGGCCGCCAATCTAAGCCATGCATAATTCATGGTGGAAATTTGCAGCATACCCATGGTGAACATTCGATGACGCATCTCATAATAAAAAGCTAAACAATATAGCAAATAAAAGAGATGTCGAGGTGTTCATTGTCTGCTTGTCCTGTCATTTTGGTGTGGGCTTGTTCCATGTCATCGGGCACAGAGGTACCCCATTGGCGGTTCTCAATGATATGCATATACTTACAATGACAAGAGCCTTGCTTGGGACTCTAAGTAAAGTAGCATGGTTTGGGTACTCGTATTCACGGGACACGAGGTTTTCAACTTATGATTTGTCAAGCATATGCATCATAATTGTTCTCGCATTAACTTTAACCATTCAAGATGCTTATGATGGGGGCAATGAGAGCTCAAAGCCGGTAAGTACCATAATTTTTGAAGGTTATAAAACTTGCAATCACTGCTTCCCTCTGCGAAGGGCCTTTCTTTTACTTTTATGTTGAGTCACCACCTTCTTTCTTTATGCACCATTAAGAGAGCATAGTTGTCATTCTTAGTGTGATATGCATTGTCCCAAAGTTCATTGATTGATTCATATTGTTGGTTTCACTTGTTCTTAAATTATTTGTATCTAGTCGCCCTCTTAAACTTTGAGGTGTCCTATGCATTTATGTTTTGCTCTCTTTGAAGGACAAGCTGAAAACCATTTGTATGTTTTTCCTTATGATTTGAACACACGTTTGACTTTCATTGTTTCATTATCATGATCTTTTGTTTGTGTTCATTTACATGTTTGCAACATGGTTGCTAAGTTCTTATTGTCATGATTATATCTTTCATGCCCATGTTTTAAGTTCTATTGATCCCAGCTCACCAATGCTTGCATATATGATCAAGATTGTGTAGGTGCATGTCACCTCAAAAATTATTTTTTGTTATCACTTACCTACTCGAGGACGAGCAGGAGTTAAGCTTGGGGATGCTTGATACGTCTCAAACGTATCTATAATTTTTGATGCTCCATGCTTGTTTTTACACCATTTGCCTATTGTTTCGTTACACTTAGTGGCATTTTTATGTATTTTCCGGAACTAACCTATTAACGAAGTGCCACAGTGCCAGTTTCCTGTTTTCTGCTGTTTTTTTGTTTCAGAAGTGATACACAGGAAATATTCTCGGAATTGGACGAAACAAGTTCCTGAAGACTTATATCACGGGGAAGCTTCCAGACATCCGAAGAAGAGACGGAGGAGGGCCACGTGGGCCCCACACGCACAGGCGGCGCGGCCAGGCCCCTGGCCGCGCCACCCCTGTGTGAGGGGGCCTGGTCCCTCCTCTGACATCGCCCCTTCGCCTATAAAGACCCCCCGACGAGAAAAACCTAAGGACCCGATCAGTTTTCCAGAATACATCGCGATCCGCCGCCGCCGTCGACCCGAAGATCGGGAGGGTCCAGAAGCTCTTCCCGGCACCCTGCCGGAGAGGGGAATCGCCACCGGAGGTCTTCTTCATCGCCATGCTTGCCTTCGGAGCGATGAGTGAGTAGTCTACCTTGGACTATGGGTCCATAGCAGTAGCTAGATGGTTGTCTTCTCCACCATGTGCTTCATGTTTAGATCTCATGAGCTGCCTTACATGATTGAGATCACCGTTATGTAATTCTATGATGTTGGTTTGTTGGGATCCGATGAATATTGGTGTTTATGATTAAGTTGATGTACTGAATTATATCTTTTGTTATCTCTATGTTGTTTATGATCTTGCATGCTCTCCGTTGTTAGTAGCTATCTTGGCCGAGTAGTTGCTAGTGACTCCAAGAGGGGGTATTTATGCTCGATAGTGGGTTCATGTCTCTATTTCACCTGGGGGAGTGACAGAAACCTCTAAGGTGGTAGATGTGCTGTTGCTACTAGGGAGAAAACAACATTCATATGCTCAAGGGCATATGCTTTGTTTACATTACACACTTTGCTTAATGCAATTATCTGTTGTTCGCAACTTAATACTTCTAGGGTGTTCGGATGATATCCCCGGGAGTGGATTATTAGTCATAGATGCAGTTGGATGGTGGTCTATGTATTTTGTTGTAATGCCCAGAGTAAATCTCATAGTGATCTTCTTGACATATCACGTTATCTTTATTCTATCAATTGCTCAACTGTAATTTGTTTACCTAGCATGTTATTTTATCTATCGAGAGACACCACTAGTGAACTGTGGACCTCGGTCCTATTTTAATCATATTGCAATCACCTATTTACTTTTCCCGCACTGTTTACTTTACTCGCACATTACTACTGTTTTCCACTCGATACACTCATAACCTTTGTTTCAAGCAAACCGGTGAGATTGACAACCTCATCGCAAGTTGGGAACAAAGTACTTGGTTGTGTGTGTGCAGGTTCCGCGTTGCTACTGGCCGAAGATGAGTCAACAAGTATCGTTAACGGCGCCCTTGTTGGAGTGTTATTAAGCCAGTCCGCATCACCTTCAGTTGTCACCGTCTCTCCTCTTCAAGATCGACATTAAACCTTGGTTTCTTAACTGAGGGAAAACTTGCTGCTACACTCATCATACCTTCCTCTTGGGGTTCCCAACGGGCTGGTCATTCACCACGCACAAGGACAGTTTGCTCCCACATCAACTTGGAGTAGCAAGTTGCTAACCTCGATCGAGGAGGAAAGAACGAGGAGAAGACCTAAGTATCGCTCGGGCACCTCATATCATTTTTATTTTGTGTGAGCTTAAGTTGGTTCATGCTCTTAGGCATTTCATCAAACACCTCTTGTGCATAGGGGAAAAAACCAAACTAGCACACCCCCTCTCACACCTTCCAAAGGAAAAAAAACAGAGGAGAAGGCTGGTGGGCGGCTGTATTTATAGGCAGGATCTCTAGAACCGGTCCGTATCCGAAACCGGTGCAAAAGGGTGGCCATTAGCACCGGTTCGTGCCACGAACCGGTGCTAAAGGTGTGGCGTCTGCCACACGGCAGACGCCACACCTTTAGCACCGGTTTGTGGCACGAACCGGTGCTAATGGTTCCTAACAAACCGGTGCTATAGCTCCACGGGCTCAATTTAGCTCTCTGGCAGCTCGAACCGGTGCTAAAGAACCCCTTTAGTCTGGGTTCGTAAGCCAACCGGTGCAAATGCCGTTTGGAGCAAAAAACGAAAGCCCTATTTTCTACTAGTGTCAGGTCATACGTAAATCGATGCGTGTGCCGCATTTGAATTTTAAGATACTTGCTAAGCCTTTTCGTTAGCCTGACGCCCAAGATTTTGGCCTTGCCAACCGTTAGTCGAGCTTCATGCGACTGTAAACTAAATTGACAAGTATTCGACAAGGAACGCCAGCTAGCTACTAGAGCTTTCACAATTTTTTCGAAGTCAATGATATGCAAAATGATTGTTCATAGCGGAGCCCCCGAGCGTCGGGTGTGGTGAAAATAAATGATAATTGACTCTTGGAAAAGGAAAACTTAGCTTTTATCGGGTGCGCCGTCATTGACGCGGCGTAGTCGAAGTAGACGTAGATGTAGTCGAGTTGCTGTCGTAGAATCACAACCACGATCGGAGGCGAAGTTGTTGTCGAGCCCCCGAGCGTTGTTGGGATCGCCGTGTTGCTGATGTTGATGAAGTCGCAGGTCTTGAGGATAATTTTCGACACTCCGGGGCGAGTTGATGTCGAGCCCCCGAGCGTTGCCGATAGCTTGCGCGAGTGCGCGATGGCGAGCCCCCGAGCGTGACAAGCCGTAGCCGAAACGGATGTAGTCGACGATGTTGAAGACGAAGTAGTCGAACTATTTTTCTCCGGGTTGTAGCCAAAATATTTTCTCCAAATTTGTCGGCGCAGACTTCTTCTGATTTGAGGATAGCTGCTTCATGCCTTGATTTGATTTCGTACTCCACGTGCGCTGCTACTTGCACAATAAATATCATCCGTCTTTATTTGGAGCTAGCTGCCCTTGTTGCCGGTGATGTCCGATCGAGGACGTTGGTCCAAGGATCTGATCTGCCGCGACGCACCGAGCCATAGATTTAAAGCAGGGATCTATCCGATCTTGAATCAAATCGTTTATTTACGTAGAAAACTCGGTAACTACCGCCGGAACACACATATGTATGCACGGCTGTACCGATCTTGTTTGCTTTTGAAGTTGTTGTCGGATTAGAGACTTCCGTGTAGCAACGAAGTTGTCGCCGTCGATGTTGATGAAGAAATTTGCCGATGTAGACGAGACTTGATGCGATATGGCTGCTGCTGTCGGCAGCCGCAAATTTTGCTGATCTTGATGACGAATTTTTTTGAAGGATCCCGCCCGGATGACAAAATCCAGTCGCCGCGATCCCCACGGTCGGCGCCAATTGACGAGGGGTTAACTCGACAAATGTCCTAGATGAAGAACTTAGGATCGGGGGAAGAGCAACGACTAGAGATTCCGGGATCGAGATTGGCACACGATGTACCCAGGTTCACGTCCCCGCGGTGGAGGATCGCTACATCCTGCTAGCAATCTAGTAGATAATCACAATGATATTTACATGGTGCCGCCGTAGGCGGAATATTGTATCTAGTCTATGTCTAATCTATCTTGTCTAGTCGAGATATTGTTTGTCTATGATATTCGATGTCTATGCGATATCTTGAGTTATTCGATTTTCCTCTAGAGGCGCCCCTGCCTGGCTTTATATATGCAACCGGGCTAAGGTTTTACAAGAGTCCTAGTCGAATACGGACTAGAGCCTTCCTTCTTCGTCTCCAGGTCATCTTTGAGTCCTTGTAGTTCTCCACCTCCTTAATGGGCCGGGCCCGGTATACTAATCCGTGAGTACCCGAAGGGCATATCCATGTCAACAAGCAACACATGTATCAGTTGGAACACAATGTACACGGATTGAATATTTTATTTCAAAATAATATTTTTTTGCAAGACTAAGCTTGGTCGCTTGAAGGCTGTAGCATTTTTTTTCCTCGGCAAAGGAATATAGACCTTATAAGATGCGTCGAGAACACACAAATCGCTGAATATGAATGCATAGCATGAAGAAACAATATAATAATTATTATTGAAATCATATCCGATACATGAACATTATCTTAGATTTACATATCTTACAGTCTTCTTTCAAAAATATGCTATTCTAACTAATCTTAAATATAGTCCTTCTAATGTTCTCTCTTCTAATGTATGGTGCCTGATATCCGAATATAGCCGTCCTGGATGATCCTCTGCCTGCAGAGACAAAGTTCCAAGTTTAAAATCGTGTGGCAAAAAACCAAAGTTGCTTGCTGATTTCTGGAATAGCTCAACAAAAATTAATATCAATATATATATATAGAAATGCTATTCAGCACCAAAGGTTTATTTATAGATATTTCACAATTTCAATAACCATAGGAAATAACCACTTTGGTATCTTTTAACATTTGAGGCAGAGGTAACTTGGTTATTTTTTATTAAGTATACATACACATGGCTGTTAGCTATAGTAGCAGTACTGGCCTACTCAAATTTCAACACTCACTTCAAACTAGCAGACAGGATATCCAGGCATACCGTGACAACTTATAGAAGAAGCAACAAAAAAAGCTAAAATTTGGTCAGCACTGTAGGGAACTTACGTGTGGTCAGCACTGTCAATGGAGTCATTTAGACAACATAAAAACAGAGAAGAAACTGCTCAACATGGTCACAATCTAAGAATCTTGTCATTTATGCATATCCTAACAATAATAAAATATAAGGTGATTAGAATTGGATATCACACTTGAAACCTATATGGATATTTCTTATTTTATATCAACCTGAAGATGAAACTGTTTACCTGTACATTCAGAAAACACAATGGCCTGATTGCAAAATTCCTATACCCAATTAAACTGCAGATGTGTACAGTACAATGCAAATAAAATCAGCAATCAATATTAGTGTCTAGGACTGCATGATCAGAAAATACGAATGCATGAATTCTTGACACATCCTACTGAGGGCAATTTACATATAGTTATCAATAAAAATAGTAATGTTATTGCACTGTCTGGACTGAACGAGGACTATTCCACTGCTTTAAGTTCCAACAATGCAGCAGTAATCCTTTAAAATGAAAACCGAGACATCAAATTCCAAAAAATATTCGTATAACCACATCTGTGATAAAGAAGCATACCACAAGTTCATGCAGTAACCTTCCGAGAGTATTCTCCAAGTACTCGTTCTCCACCAGTAGCACTGTTTGCTTCTGCCTACGTAGATACCTATATGTATTAATAAAACACCACACCTCAAGGATTACCAAATACGGTTAAGCAAAAACAATTGCTAGTATGCTACTAACTAATAAACATCTACCAAAAGGGTGACAAACAGGTCTGATATTGCAGTCCATACCTTTAGGACAACAGAGTCGTACCAATACTGGTTAGAAGAAATGGTTTCCTTTACCACCAGCTGACAAATAACAAATAACAAATAAGCAAATATCAGAAAGTAAGGCAAATAACATATTAGCACACTACTGTACCTCACACAACAAATACAGTCACTTTAGTGAATTTACTTAAACAATAAATATTCAGATGAGCAGAAAATAAAAATTGGTTAAAAAATAATACTCTAAATCTTGGTAGAACGGGCATTTAAAAAGTACTTGTTGCAAGGCGGATGATAAACGCTTGCCTATTCTAAGTATACAGAGGACAAAGCATATATTGTCTGCAGATAGTGCTCATCGCATTTTCTATCTCATACTGAAGACCAAGTACTTGTAATCAAGGGCTACAATGTGTACAAGTAATCAATATTGATTGATCTAGCCAACGAGGCAGGAAAACATTACCTATAGATGATCATCGGGCAACGCCAGGCGATGCAGCAAGGATGCCCAAAATCCTAAAAAGAATATTGAGTTATTGATGGGTCAAGCATGGGAAAGAGGAGAGGAATTTGGAAAGGGGAAAAGAGAAGCTGCACCTGGATGGCCTACGTCCGACGTGCCCCATGTGTTTCGCCATGCTGCTGCACTCCATTTCCTTGCCTCCACGCCGCCGCATCTTTCAATACGTGGTCATCCGGCAGCAAGGGCCGAAAGAGCGTCTGGCAGCCTCGCGAGCGACAGGGGCCACGCCGTCAAGAAGCCAGCAGATCCCTTGGAAGCCATGGCGAGGGAAGGAAAACTGAATCGCCCTATGGATGATTTGATTTCCGGCGGCGGATCGGTCATGGTGTGCTGCTGCTAGGGTTAAGGCTAATTGACTAAGAACACGGATATGGAGTTTTTTCGATGGGGAACCGTGGGTTGGGATCCGGCTAATTATGTGGCTTTGGAGGTGGGAGGATAGGTAAAAAAAAGACCGAGGCCTATTAATGTGGAGGACGTAGTGGATCCTCTAGATACACATTTTAACATCGTTGCCGGCTATGTGTTGCTGTATGCCTATACGTGTTGTAGTCTGTTTCATCTGCCTTGGTTAGGTCATATGTACATGAGGAACAAAGGTTTGCCCATGCATAGCTCCCGAAGCTCGGTCTACGGCGAAACCCTAGCCCGCTGCACCCGTGCGGTCTACCCCCTAGCTTTCTTCGGACGACGCCAAGATGGGAGGCTAATGTGTTCCATCTGCCTTGGTTAGGTCATATGTACATGAGAAACAAAGGTTTGCCCATGCATAGCTCCCGAAGCTCGGTCTACGGCGAAACCCTAGCCCGCTGCACCTGTGCGGTCTACCCCCCTAGCTTTCTTCGGACGACGCCAAGATGGAAGGCTAATGTGTTCCATCTGCCTTGGTTAGGTCATATGTACATGAGGAACAAAGGTTTGCCCATGCATAGCTCGCGAAGCTCGGTCTACGGCGAAACCCTAGCCCGCTGCACCCGTGCGGTCTACCCCCCTAGCTTTCTTCGGACGACGCCAAGATGGAAGGCTAATGTGTTCCATCTGCCTTGGTTAGGTCATATGTACATGAGAAACAAAGGTTTGCCCATGCATAGCTCCCGAAGCTCGGTCTACGGCGAAACCCTAGCCCGCTGCACCCGTGCGGTCTACCCCCTAGCTTTCTTCGGACGACGCCAAGTTGGGAGGCTAATGTGTTCCATCTGCCTTGGTTAGGTCATATGTACATGAGAAACAAAGGTTTGCCCATGCATAGCTCCCGAAGCTTGGTCTACGGCGAAACCCTAGCCCGCTGCACCCGTGCGGTCTACCCCCTAGCTTTCTTCGGACGACGCCAAGATAGAAGGCTAATGTGTTCCATCTGCCTTGGTTAGGTCATATGTACATGAGGAACAAAGGTTTGCCCATGCATAGCTCCCGAAGCTCGGTCTACGGCGAAACCCTAGCCCGCTGCACCCGTGCGGTCTACCCCCCTAGCTTTCTTCAGACGACGCCAAGATGGGAGGCTAATGTGTTCCATCTGCCTTGGTTAGGTCATATGTACATGAGGAACAAAGGTTTGCCCATGCATATCTCCCGAAGCTCGGTCTACGGCGAAACCCTAGCCCGCTGCACCCGTGCGGTCTACCCCCTAGCTTTCTTCGGACGACGCCAAGATGGGAGGCTAATGTGTTCCATCTACCTTGGTTAGGTCATATGTACATGAGAAACAAAGGTTTGCCCATGCATAGCTCCCGAAGCTCGGTCTACGGCGAAACCCTAGCCCGCTGCACCCGTGCGGTCTACCCCTAGCTTTCTTCGGACGACGCCAAGATGGGAGGCTAATATGTTCCATCTGCCTTGGTTAGGTCATATGTACATGAGAAACAAAGGTTTTCCCATGCATAGCTCCCGAAGCTCGGTCTACGGTGAAACCCTAGCCCGCTGCACCCGTGCGGTCTACCCCCTAGCTTACTTCGGACGACGCCAAGATGGAAGGCTAATGTGTTCCATCTGCCTTGGTTAGGTCATATGTACATGAGGAACAAAGGTTTGCCCATGCATAGCTCCCGAAGCTCGGTCTACGGTGAAACCCTAGCCCGCTGCACCCGTGCGGTCTACCCCCCTAGCTTTCTACGGCATTGTGAAGTTCACTGACACCCACTCAGAATCCTCTCCCTGCAATGCATGCATCGAGTAAGAACATGAGAATGCCTGCACTGCTGCTCAACAATATTGTGGACGAACACGCGATGGATATTTACCCGATTATCTGAATTATCAAGGTAAGCTGCATTTTCCTTTAGCATGTGTTGTACAGACCAATTTTAATATTTTTTCAAGCATTTTGACTTCTCGGTATGGAACCAAAATCAAGTTAAACCTTAATTTTAATTAAAAAAATTAAATAGCTATGCCGACGGCTAGGCCATCGGCACAGCTCCTAGCCGTCGGCACAGCTAGGGTTATCACTAATCCCGCCCGGCCCCGCGCGCGTCCACTCCTCTTGCTAGCCCGAGCCTCCCACCTCCGCGCCGCCCTTCTGCCACCCCCGCGCCGCCGCCCTCCTCCCACCCGCGCGCCGCCGCCCTCCTCCCACGCGTGCGCCGCCGCCCTCCTCCGCCTCGCCGGCCCCTCCTGCCACCCTCCTCCACCTTGCCGCCTCCCGCGCCAGCCCCTCCTACCCGACCCTCCCGCCGGCCCCTCCCGCCACCCTCCTCCACCTTGCCGCCTCCCGCCCGCCCCTCCCGCCCGCCCCTCCCGCCGGCAGCCCCGGCCGGCAGCCCATAGCGGCAGTTGGTGTTTATGGCGTGATCGTCGTTGCGGGAGTTGGTGTAGGGGACGCCTCGAGTCCCGGCGCTATTCCGGACTACTTTTTCCCGGTCGCCGACCTCGACACCGCCGGTGGTGAGATACCCCTCCACATCCCCTACTCTGCACTTTTTTATGTCACTAGATTCACTTTCCATGTCGAGTCGCGTAACCTAGGTGTCACTTCCCGTCCGCAAGTGTTACGCGGATAAATATGCATTAGTGGTCGACATATTTGCAAACGTAACACTTGCGGCATTTACGGGACAGTCGGCGGATGCGTAGTTGAGTACATTCTCCGTGCTCTACCCCGGTCCGAGTCAGGATTTCTGCAGCGCCTCTCCGTTGTTCTCCGGATGCACATCCTCTCGGTAATTTGCCGAGACGTGTATCGGGAGAGCAGCGGGGAGGTGCTGCCGAAATTTTGCCTCGGACCGGGGTAGAGCATGGAGAATGTACTCAATCTACGGATCCGGCGGCTGCTAGAAGCCCACCTATTAGAGATGTAGGTTGATGCATGCGTTTTGCCCGGTAGAAAAATAAAAATATGAGATACATTTAATTTCATGCTATTATTTGTTGTTTGTTTCCGAATAAAGCAGACGATGGCTGATAATGGATGGATGTATAGTGGCCGTCATAGTGGGACTGAAATGACAGAAGAGTGGGTATGGAAGACTAATTGCTTAGTGAAGGAGTTAGCGCGTAGTTCAAAGTCAGGCATTCGTCCAGCTTGTCCTTGCGCTCGTTGCAAGAGGCGTCATCGTCAGGGAAAGGATGACATGACTAAACACCTATGGTTGCATGGGTATATGCCTGACTTTGTCACGTGGGTCGACTTTTCCCAATACGAACGTGATAGAGGTGAGGTGATGCGACAGCGGATTGATGGCAATGAGGATGATGGGATTAGATATTTGCTAGATGATCTTCGCGATGCCGACATGCCAGATTCACCACCGGGACAGGAGGAACATCCAGAACCAGAGGAACCGGAGGAACCGCTAGAACCAGAGGAACCGGAGCCAACCGCGAAGGCCTTCTTTGATATGATGGCCTCGGCTAAGAGGCCTCTATACGAGGGTGCAAAAATTTCTCAGCTCGATGCCATAGCGCAAGTATTAGCCAACAAGGCCCAGTTCGACAACACCCGAGCATGCATTGAAGCTCATCTGACAACATTTGGTAACATGCTGCCTGAAGGACATTGTCTGCCTAAAACCATGTACGAAGCAAAGAAAATCTTAAAAGCGCTCAACATGGATTATGTAAAGTATGATTGCTGTCCGAAAGGTTGCCTTATGTTTTGGAAGGAGTTTGCGGATGACAAGTACTGTAGCAAGTGTGGGGCCTCTAGGTATCATGAGGTAGAGGGACCCGATGGTCAGAAGACGCAGACAAAAGTTGCTGTGAAGATTCTTCGTTATCTCCCATTCATTAAAAGAATCCAACGGCTTTATATGTCCGAGGAGTCTGCCAAACAGATGACGTGGCATAAGAAGGGTAAGAGATACGAGGACGAGAACGGACGGATAAACATGGGACATCCATCTGATGGTAAGGCATGGAAGAACTTTGATAGAAAATACCCTGATTAGGCAAGTGATGCTCGAAATGTCAGAATTGCGATAGCAACCGATGGATTCAATCCATATGGTATGTCGACTGCCTCGTATAGCTGCTGGCCTGTGTTTGTTATTCCACTCAATCTCCCTCCCGGAGTCGTAATGCAAAGGAAGACCATATTTCTGTCCTTGATCATTCCAGGGCCTGAATACCCGGGGAAGAATTTGAGTGTCTTCATGCAGCCACTTGTGGATGACTTGCACCACTCTTGGCACCACGGAACGTTGACATACGACCGAGCATCGAAGAGAAACTTTATCATGAAAGTTTGGTACCAGTATTCAATGCACGACCTACCCGGCTATGCTCTATTGTGCGGGCATTCAACAGCTGGTAAGTTTCCATGCCCAGTGTGTAGGCACCGACTTGAGTTCCTTTATCTAAAGGCGGGTCGCAAATATTCTGCCTTTGACACACATCGAAAGTTCCTCAAAAGAGACCATCGGTTTAGGGGAGACAAAAAGAACTTCACGAAGGGCAAAGTTGTGCATGAAGAAAAAATGATACCATCGTTCGATGGTGTGGCTGTTGATGCTGAGCTACGTGCTCTCAAGCCTAGTGCTGAACCCGGCCCACAATTTCAGGGATATGGTAAGACGCACAACTGGACTCATGTGGCAGGCTTAACGCAGCTCGAGTATTACAAGGACCTCGAACTTCCCCATAACATCGATGCGATGCACACCGAAAAGAATGTCGCGGAGTCCGTCTTTAACACCGTCTTGAACATTGCTGAGAAGACAAAGGATAATGTCAAGGCTAGAGTCGATGTTCAGAATCTGTGTGATAGGACGAAACTACACATGGAGCCTCCACAAGGGAGTCGAAAAAATTGGGTCAAGCCGCATGCCATGTACTACCTTGATAGTCTCCAAAAAAAGGAGGCATTTAAGTGGCTCAAATACGTCGTGATGTTTCCTGATGGTTATTGTTCGAATATGAGTAAGGGAGTCAATCTATTAACAGGAAAAGTAACCGGGCTCAAGAGTCACGACTATCATATATGGATTGAGCGGCTGCTGCCGGTGATGGTTCGTGGGTATCTTCCCGAGAATGTCTGGCGAGTGCTTGCGGAGTTGAGTCATTTCTTCCGCACGCTCTGTGCTAAGCAGATTTGTCCCCTCGCTATTGAGAAGCTGCATGATCTAGTGCCAGAGTTGCTATGCAAGTTAGAGATGATCTTTCCCCCAGGTTTCTTTACTCCGATGTTACATCTCATTGTGCATCTCGCGAATGAGGCACTCTTGGGTGGACCGGTGCAGTATCGTTGGCAGTTCTGTATTGAGAGAGAGTTTAAGTATATTCGATACAAATGTGGAAACAAAAATAAGATTGAAGCATGCATAGCTGAGGCAACTCAACTCGAGGAGATGGCAGCTGCCACGACAACATACTATGCCGATGATGTTCCCACTATGCATAACCCTGTCTCTCGGTACAATGTTGATGAGCCCAAGAATGACCCAAAGCTTAGCCTCTTCCAATATCCCGGTGGCAAGGCCGGTGGCGCAAAAAGGCATATGTTGACCAGGGAAGAGAATGAATGCATAATGCTCTATGTGCTTATGAACATGCAAGAAGTGCTCAATTTTATCAGGTAAAATGGTGAACAAATTAATTTGCAATAAGTAACTTAGTTTCCATCTAATACGTATTTTCTCCTTTTAGCCAATTCCAAGATGAACAGTGGTCGGGAACGAGGGATCCGTCTCCCGTGGAGTTGGACACTCTTCTGAAAGAGGGTGCCCCTGGAAAGAAAAAATTTGTGACTTGGTTCAGCGAACAAGTAAATTCTAGCCTGTCCCTTTTACCTTGCAATCCGTCACTTGGCCCTCTTATTACACGTAACTAATGCAATGCACAAACCCATTTGTAGGGAGCTGATCCCAACGTTTAGATGATGGATGAGTTAAGATGTGTTTCCCAGGGTTGTAACCGTAGAGTCACTGTGTATGAGAAGTATGATGTGAATGGGTATCGCTTCCATACAGAGTTTCACCAGAAGAACCACCCTAATACAAAAACTATAAATACTGGGGTCTGGACCAAAGGAGCTGATGGCACTGATTACTATGGAAGGTTAGAGAACGTATACGAGCTGACGTTTAATATGACAAACATAGAACTCAAGCTCGTTGTCTTCCGATGCCACTGGTTCGACCCACATGGTGGACAAAGAAGCACCCCTTCCATTGGGTTAGTTGAAGTTAGGCCTTCAACCACCTATAGCGGAGCCGATGTCTTCATTGTGGCTCATCAAGCCAAGCAAGTTTATTATTTGTCATATCCATGTCAGAAAGAGGAACTCAAGGGCTGGGAAGTTGTGTTCAAAGTTTCTCCACATGGTAAGCTACCCATGCCATCCGACGATGATTACAACAACATGGACCCTGTAACATATGAGGGAATTTTCTATAAAGAGCTAGAGAACTTCGGGGACTTTGAAATACAAATTGGTCTTGCGGACCTCGAGAACGAAGCCCAAATTCCTGGTGAGACAGTGGTGAACCTAAAGGACATAGAGATGCTCAGCAAGTACCATGCGCAAAATGGCATCGATGATGAGCCTCCACCGTGCGACAATGATGAGCCTCAGTACTCACGTGATAGTGACAGTGATAATGATAATGAGAACCCAATGCCTAATTATGAGAGTGATGATTCTAGGTGAGAGTCTTTTATGCTTAGTATCAAATTTACAACTCTTCATGCTTACTATCTAATTTACAACATGCTTTTTAATTGCAATAGTGACATTGTCTACATTTTGTTATGTCTTCAACTCTTCATGATTACTATCTAATTTAATTGCAATATGTCTGTATGCTAACTTGTTCACTATTTCTCAATGCAGGTGATTGACCAATATGAGCCAAGGGAAGCAATCCACCTCGTCCTTGATGAATACCCTTCGCCAGCAGAAGGTTACCCGTAGTGGACGTGAGCCTCGTCCCAGCACGCGTTACCCGCCTCCTAGCGGTCAGGGAGGACGAGGACGAGGTGGAGGTGGAGGACGAGGCCGAGGTGGAGGAGGAGGACGTGGGCGAGGTGGAGGAGGTGCACCTTTCCTTCTGGAGGAGGAGATACCCTCTGCTTCTGGCGACATGGCTTCCCAGTCCGCTAGGTCGGAGTCTCCTAATGCGGAGGTGGAGATGGAGGACACTATGGACGAGGAGACTGAGCGGGCGATGGCTCTGAAGAAGATGCGGACTCGTGGGGAAGCCCGTGTCCCTGATGTGGCCGCGGAGCCTACTACTGAGGAGGGGAAAGCCCTCCTCAAAGCAGGCAAGAAAGAGTAAGTTTAATTTTTTACATGTAATTTCATTTTGGTCATAACTAATGTTTGAATATTTTGCAGCAATTGGACATATGCTAAGGGAATTCGCCAGCCCGCGAGATTGATTGGAGCTTTGATCCGGAAGTTTTAGCCGGGCTATTACACTCCGGTTGCCGGCGGCGATAGGAAGCTAGCCTACACTTGGGCGGACTTTGAGGCTGCGCCTTCCCCGGGCTTTGCTAGCGCTGCTGACGCCGTGATCACTAAGTTCTGGGTAAAGCATACTTCTCGAGTTTCGTTCATAGTTCATGACCACACTGTGCTAACTCATACCTCTCACAATTTTATATGATGCATAATTGCAGGCCCATTATAGGGTGGAGGAGGAGGATCGGGCCACGGCGGATGGGGTCCTCCTTAGGGCTTGTCAGAGGTTGACACGGCAGCAGTGGTACAATCAGAAGCATACTTGCATTGCTCACTACATGGCTGAGCAAGGCAAGAGGGTCAAGAAGCGTGATAATATCGCGGAGCCACCTGAGATGACGCTGGATGCTTACAGGAGTGTAAGTACATTGTCAATGAGATTCTATGTTTTTGCTAAGTTGCAATTGCATTATCTGTTCTTCAAATGAGTATTGATGTTTCAGGTTATGCCTGAGTGGTGTCGCAATAAAGATGAGGCATTTGAGGCGTTGGCTAGGAGGTGGCCCGGCATGGACGAAGAGTTCACGGCCGTGAGCGAGCGGAACAGGGACAACCGCGGCTCCGAGGGAACACACAGTGCGGAAAGCCGCAACACCGATCGCTACAGAGAGGAGTTGGTACATATGAATGGAACAACCTGCATTTATTTCCCCTCGTGTTCCTTCTTCATAGACATAACATTTCTTTGGCGATGCAGGGGAAAAAACTCGGGAGGCCTATTACCGAGACGTATGCGTGGCAGCATATGAAGCTGAAGACTCCTGATCTGAGCGAGCCGCAGCCCTCGCTTCCCGAGTACTTTGGCGAGGCCGGCGAGAAGTTGGACAAGTACTGCACGGTGTTCAAGGGTTTCCATCTGGAGGTGGATGACCCACTTGAGGAGGAGACCGACGAGGTGGCGGTGATGGTGGCGGGGCACGGCATGGAGCATGGCCATACGAAGATTCTTAGCTCGGTGATATGCCCTACGAGGACCCTCACGCAGATCAAGTCTACCCTCACCGCCGACCACCCCCCTATCGCGCCTCCGTCACAGCCTCGTCGCGATGTAAGTCTTTTCATTAACGTCCTCTTTTCGACATTCGTTCATGAATATGGCTAAGTTCACCACAATGATTATGTATGATATTGTAGCGTGCTTTCGATGCGGCCTATGATGCCATGTATGCGGATTATTTGAGGGAGTATGAGGAGTACAAGGCTCAGAAAAATGCCTACCACCAGTACATGCTGGAGTCGGATGATGTAAGTTTCATCTTTATAGTTGCAAAACATGACAAGTCCCACTTCCTCTTTTTTGAACTTTTATTTATGCAATGCCTAACATCTAACCTATCTTGTAGGCGCTGCAACACTTCTTACGCACTGGAGAGAGGATCCTCGTGAGCATGGAGCGACCACCTCTTCCGGAGGAGGTGCCCTTGTGCCCATCGAGGGAAGATTTTGCTCGCACCTACTATGCAAGCACCCCGGTATGTTCTGTGTCAGCCCACTTGCTACAGTTTCCTGTTACACGGCTAAGTAACTAATTATTGCTCAAACATGTAGGGAACGAGAGGTTCGGGGAACCGATACTTTGGTCGTGCTTCCCCGAGTGTGTCGTGCGACATCACACCGGTTCACCCTAGCCGCCGTTCTCCTGCTTCTGGTGGTGATTCTACTTCCGTTGGCTAGGCCGACCATCGGACGCCTGATTTCACGCACGACGAAATCGATTTCCCGTAGTAGGTCTCCTCTTGTCGACGATGATGCTATCTTGCTACTTTGTGTATGGATATGATGCTACTGCTACCTTGTCTATGTGCTCATACTCTTCATGTGCTACATTGTGTTATGTGATGATACTCTTGATGTGACGATGATGATGATGCCATTTGTATGATGATGATGCTATTTGTGTGATGATGATGTGATGCTATTTGTTCTGATTATATGTTGTAAATTGCTATCAATATATACTGTAATTTGTTCTGATGATCATGTGCTATTTATGTCTAGAAAAAGAAAAAGAAAACTGGGCGCAGCCTGTGCCGACGGCATTGCCGTCGGCACAGCCCTGGCGTGTGCCATATGGCAGGGGCTGTGCCGACGGCAATGCCGTCGGCACAGGTGGGCCCCAGGTTTTGCGCGCGGACGAGCAGAAAAGGCCGGCTGGAATTTTTCGCGCGAAAAATTTAAATAGAGCTGTGCCGACGGCATTGCCGTCGGCATAGCTGCCGCCGTCCATTAGTCCAAGTGGGGCCCCCTGTCGTCTGTGCCGACGGCCGTTCGTGCCGACGGCGAGGCTTTGCCGTCGCCTCTTAGGCTGTGCCGACGGCTGGGTCTGTGCCGACGGCCAGCTGGCCTCGCCCGACGCCCGCGTAGCCCGACGGCCTTGTGCCGACGGCGGCCGTCGGCACAGCCTGTGCCGATGGCACCTTCGTCTATGCCGACGGCTCGGGGCCGTCGGCCCCTTGGCTGTGTGCTGTAGTGTGTCGTCGAGCACCGATATGTTAAGCCCGCCCCCCAGCTGCACCGCGTGCTGGTTCCGACTTACGAGTGCGCTCGCCGACTCGACCAACTTCATCTTCCAGTCCGCCGATGAGAAGGGCTCGAACAGGCCGCATGCAGGCCTGATTCGACCGGGTGGCCGTCGAAGGTTGAACAACACCCGCGAGCCAGCTGCTGCCTGTGTTTTTTCCCTGGACACGACGACCCCTTTCAAGTTTAAGAAGTCTGCATGCATTGGTCGCATGCATTATGCATTATGCTTCTCTTGCACCACCGCCGGTCGTTCCACGTACCGCGCCGGCGTCGGAAAGGCCCTGGTGGCATTGTCGAGCACTTCAACCCCTGACTCCAAGCTGGGCAGCTCCGGTGACGTCGGCTGTCTACTGCGACTCAGATCAAAGTGATGGCGCTATAAGTGCACTAAACGTAAGGTTGCAGATGGTAGCAATTGGATTAGAACCACTCTTTGGGCAATGCTGCCGAGTGACAAGGACATGCATGGTGAATTTGATCATGCCAGTCACCGATTCTCGGAAACTTGATTACAGTGTACCGCCAGGGTACATGTATCATAGAGGCAAATGTTTTCTAATTTACGTGCTTGACTACATCATGTTTTCTAATTTTTTACTTGCGCTAGATAAAAATGTTTTCTTATGTTTGTTTCAACAGTTGATTGTTACATCAGCTGTATCCGTTCTACTTTGCATGCATCACGGCTTCATCCAAACGGTAATTTTTTTTGAGGAATTTACTCCTGGCTTAGATTACTTTCATATTTAAGATGAAGGGGTCTGCTTCGGTGGGACACAAACCTCTGTAAACTGGTGTATATTAAGGAAATGCCAAGACGAAGACACGAAATTTTCTAGCAATTGGGTATGGTGCCAGAGTATAAACAAAAGATGACCAAGTTAACAAATGAGAGCGTGAATCTTGATAATTGGAAGTGTGATGAGAACAAGTAGGGATGATATATTTGATGGGTGGCTCATCCACATTTGTGTATTACTAAAATATATCATTTTCACTCAGGGCACCATCACCTAGCACGGATGCTGTTGCCATTGTTATGAACATCCATTGTTATGGACATAAATGAGGTCACCATTAAAATAGATGACAGCACATGGGATTGCTTTCCTCCCTATTGCACACGATTTCTTCGTCGATTAAGTTATGTCCGTAGCAACGCACGGGTATTGTGCTAGTTATAGATAGGAATCTCACCGGTGCGTTTGGGCTGGCCCAAGGTTTGGAGGGTACTACACGTACGAGAGACAACCGACGAGATGAACCAACGACCAGGAAACATGATGGATTTATATTTTACATTTTACACTTACCGGTGGCAATATAGTAAATAGTCTAAAAGGTGGAATCCCCAAATACTCAAAAGGGTTTCTCCCCAGATTTTGGGGATTCCACCTTTTGTTAAAATTACAAGGTTTGCCACAGGTTAGTTAAAAAACGCTTCGGTCCTTGGTATAAAAAGAAACCAGATTCCGGAGCGGCGGTTGCCTTGTTGCTGAGTGTCCTCTCTTGCTGCTTGGGCGCAAGAGTCGTTGGCTCGTGTGGGACGCGGCCTCAGGGCCGGTGTGTGGTGTCGTGTTGTATCGGTTTTCAGCCAGTTTCCCTTATTAACTGGCCATTCTCTTCTTCTTAATGAAAAGGCAGAGCTCCTGCTGGTTGCGCTAAAAAAAAAGAAAAAAAAAACCAGATTGAACACGCAATGGTTGCTCCGTGCATGCAATGCGAACAAAACTGGCTGCCATATCCGATGTTGCTTCGTTCTTTCTTTTACAGGCCCAACATGCCATACGTGTCCAGGTCCAATTAGGGCTCCATGAAATTCGCGTATGGGCCAGACTACATCGAATCTATCAGAAAAAAAACGTGCTAGCTAGCAAGGTGAAATGCAATTTTCCAAATAATACAAGAAAAGAGCTCTTGTTATCTTGGGAGTAGAAATTGCTAATTTTTTTTTGGTGATTTCACTCCTAAATGATCAGTTTACCTTTCCACCAAATTAAACAATATTTTGCGAAACGTTTTCTTTTTGCACTATTAAAACATCACGCGGATGCCGCTGATCATCATCCATAGCGATTGCCTTTCGGAGCGGTGGCCACATAGCTGGGCGGAGATCCAATCGCCAATTCCGGGCAGGCGCTGTTCCCGTCATCTAGACGATCAGTCTCTGGGCCGATCAGCTAGCTGGACCATTGCATATTTAAAAAGTCTCTTGGTTATCAGCCCGTGCCGCCGCCTCTACATCACGGACTAGCGAGGTATGCCTCTTCGTCGGCCTCCTTGCTCGCCTCTACATCACCAGCACAGCAGCTGCCGTCCTGAGCAGATTCTTCTCCGGGGAGTCTTCAGGGCTAAGCTCCTGCGAGTCGAGCTTCCGTAGTCCGGACGAACATCGTAGCAAGGATTCAGTGCGCCTACGGCGCCTCCAAGGAGCGGCCACAACAGCCGGGGCCGCAGCTGCCGTGAGCAGGTTCTTCCCTGAGGAGCAGTCACTCGTCGATGCTCACCTCCTGCGAGTTGACCTGCCGGATGGACGCCGTCCTGAGGCTCCAGCGCGCCTACGGCGGCTCCGGGAAGATTCATGTGCCTTGCTCTGTCCCGCGTAAGATTTTCTACCAGATCGCATAACCATCTTATGAAAATACGCCATGTAGAAACACACCATGACACCTAACCGAGGGCCTGTAACAGCTATTTGTTCCTTACCTGTACTTGCAAAGTTGCAATGCATGCACGAGAAGATCATGATTTCTCATATCAAATCTTTCTTTCTCAAACATGGCTTTGCAAAAAATGGCAATCACATTTGTTCAGGCATATAATTGTGATTGGACGTGTTATACCTAACACTAAATAGGATTTAGTGCAAATAGTTTTCAAAAGATACTCATATTAGATATGTTTCTTTCTTGAATAAGGTAGTAGCATTTGTAGACTTGCAATTCTTGAATACATTGATGCCAAATATTACCAAAAGCAAACGATTATTATGTCGTGAACTTGTATAGTGAGTTATTTGTGAATATAAGGATTTTCTCTTAGAATTGTGATCTGTAAAATTTGGAACATATTAAAAACATAGTCAAAAATAATCGGTTAAACAACATAAATTAAAGATTAAATAAAGGGCAACCTGAGGCTATGGGTATGTGAGTTGACTTTGAGGCAAAATTTGAATCGCAACAACAATTTTTGTCTTAAAGTTGATTTATTATCTTCCGTTGCAACGCACGGGCAAATTTCCTATTTCTTCTAATAAAAGCAAAAGAGTTTCTCCCAATTTTTGGGGATTCCACCTTTGATCGGAATTACAAGGTTTGCCACCGGTTAATAATATAACGTTTCGTGGGAATTGTGAAAGGTTTTCGCTGATTCATCCGTTCTTCCATCTCGCATTCGTTCGCCCGTAATATTCATCATCCTTCGTTATGTCTTGGACTGTTGGCCCAGTTCCATCACAGGCCCACGGTTTGAGCCAGCGGTTTGTACCGGATCGGTTGTCGCAAGGTCTCCTGGGTCCTGGCCCGATATATAAGCCCCTCCTCGGTATTGTCTCACCTAGCCCCCACCGCGCCGCCAGATCAGCTCCAGGCTGCGTGCCTGCCTTGAGATCTCAGCAGGGACGATGGAGACGACCGACCAGGATGAAAGGGGAGTTGTCCCCACCGAAGGCATCAATCGGTGGTGCTGCTGCAGTCACGGGCGTGCGATGGAGCCGTCGAGGAGTGCCTCATGGGTGAGGACGAGGAGCATGCGATGGAGCCATCGAGGAGTGCCTCGTGGGAGAGGACGAGGAGATAGGGACGGGCAGGGGACGCCAGCGAGGCCCTGCGAGGTCGCTGTCTAGGAGGACTGGAAGAATGCTTACTCATACGCCGTTGCACACCGACTCCCTCTGATCCCCCTGCCCGTCCGCCGTCTTCTTCCCTCAACTCCTCTTCGCCTGCTTGGTCGGGATGGCAACATAAGGATTCGACGGGTTGCTCTCGTGGAAGGGGAAGTAGACGCTGAAGGTTGTCCACGAACGCCACACTCCAGCGGGACATCACATCAGCTGGCACCGGCAATTTGTCAGGCGGCGGATACTACAGTGCCCATGAAGACTCCCATCTCCAGTGAAGCCACCGGCCACCGCCTCTCCCTCCCAAGATATTTCCTCCCCTGGCCCAGCGTGGCTGTTGTGCCTCCCCTCCTGCGCCGTGAGGACACCCTTGCATAATGACTATGCCGCCCTGGCCGATGACACCCCTTGACTGTGGGAGCCTTCACTGTGTGTGCTGCCGCCTCCTTGCAAGGTGTTGCTGGTGGTCAACTCGCAAGACACAGTAGACATTATATATGCATCGAAGCATATATGGACTCTACAGAGAGTTAATGATGATTCAGGCCACCAGACAGATAAGAACAAAGAGCTGTTTATGTCACTTGATTAACAAGGTGCTCATGAGTCTAGCTTGCAGGAAGTTGATATCGAGAAGAAAGATCTATTGGCAGCAAGGGTTGTTAATAATTCGAACAATTTTTAGTGGTGCTATGGAAGCTCTGCACATTCTGAAGAGCTGAGGCTGACGTGAAGAAATATTTCAGGTACTAGAATATGGTTCCAAGAAGCCCAAAATGGGAGTTGCACCTCCTACATCAAAGAGAATCAAGCTGACCGTTGGTTTGATATATGTCAATGAATACTATTATGGGTGGAGAGAGCAATGTTTGAAGGTGCTCCGGTCAAACTTTGATAGCTAGGCATGTTTTTTTGACTGCTCAGGAAGCAGACTTACAAGTCCAGAAACAATTCATTCCTGTCAACAAAACAAAAAATTTGGTCCCAATTATTTGAATTTGAAGCTTCATTTTAGTGGGATTGATGTTCTTCAGCACTATGTTGAACTGATGAAAAACAGTGGGGACTTGAGCACCTAGAGGAGCTCTTGCCAAAGCTGACAATCATTCTTCTGAACTGAACAAGACCGTGTGACATTTTCGGCGAACCGGTCACATATTAGCTTGAAACTAAGCTCAAGATACACTATTCGCTTGAAGGTTGTCCTCTAGCTCGAAACCTGATGTTATTACAAAATTGCAATTATTTTGAGATTTCTTCGCTGCATCTCATCAAAATCTTACGTCGCATATAATAGCAAGTAGCAAGAAGATGTATACGTGCAGAGGGATTAGAATGAATCAGAAACAACATATAGTGCATATGAGGTGCGGTGCTAGAATAGGTGGATTATACTATTGATGGTTGATTAGAAGTTTTGGAATAATTAAAAGAACAATAGAAGTAGTGGCGGGAATTAGCAGCTGGGAACTTGGAAGAATAATCTCTGTCCAACTTATTTCGAGTAGCATATGAGCCAAACACTAGATAGCAGCCCAGCTGTGTACACGCACTGAATTTTCTAAGAATCACACTATGCTCAATAGGATATATTAACTAAAGGATATGTACATAGATTTTATTTTATGCTTTTGATTGCAGAAAATAAATCACAATGTTGAACAACCACCCTATTAATTTTCATAGCGTTGCACAATTTACAA
This sequence comes from Dactylis glomerata, assembly GCA_007115705.1. Lineage (NCBI taxonomy): Eukaryota > Viridiplantae > Streptophyta > Magnoliopsida > Poales > Poaceae > Dactylis > Dactylis glomerata. The sequence goes on from QXEO01000549.1 coordinate 3,594,328, forward strand.
AAATCCTAGCAAATTTAATTATAATTTTTCTTCTAAAAAAATCCAAAGGAGGTAAAATTTGGGCTATGAGCCAACAATATATTTTTCGTTTTCCCGTTGCAACACACGGGCACGTTTCCTAGTAGAGATAATCTAGGCAGAAAGAAATGAGTTATGGCTTAGAAACTTTCCATCCGACCAATAAGTAAAACCAAAGAACAAATTATCTTGATTTAAATGTATCTGGATACTAAAATATATTTTCATATATATCCATATTAGCGCGAATTAATTTGGATAGGAGGGAGCATAATCATTTTCCTCTAAGTAAAACCAAAGAACAAATTATCTTGACATCACCCACCGTCCATTGATCAAACCCTAAACCCTAAACCCGAGCGCGTAGATTCCCACGGAAGGAGATACGATCGCGAGCGTGAGGGGTCCATGGCGGTTGCAGGGGCCAACTTTATCCTCCTGCCTCCTGTGTCCTGTCCCTTGCAACAGGGAGTACCTTCGGGGAAGAATCGAGGCAGCCATCCTGAGTGACCACGTGACCAGCTGCATGCGATCGCAGAGGTACTACCGCCTCTGACGCTGACGCTGACGCTGACGCAGGTAAAAGCCAAAACGTCTCCTAATCGTCCCAAAATTTTCTCGCTGGGGGAAAGTAACGACGCTACGTACGTGGCTGCCCGAATTGTCCAAATACTGTAGTACTACAAGTTTTATTTATACGTGCATACTAATACTCTAAATAAGTTTTCCTTATTTAGTAATTTTGCACTATGTGCGGACTAATTTTGTGTTGGATATAGGAGCATGATTAAATAAATAAAAGTAGTATGTAAATCATGACCATAACAATAGGAGTTAAGCTAGCCATGAGAGCTGCCAACTACGAACTACTAGAGAAGATGGACATCACATATTTAAACCGATTGCTAAAACATGAAACTCTAGCATGCATGAATCACGAGCAAATAAAACAAAAACATGTAAACAATGTATGGTCTAGTGGAAGCAAAATGTTTTGGTGTTCTTGTGAGGAGCATCGCCAAAGATGTTCTTCACTCAAAGAAGTAGTCGTTGTTGCGAAAGTAGTTCTCTCTTGCGGTGTCAGAGAAGATGCCTCGCACGAGAACGATAGCGCTCCACCTGATCGCTTCCCTCCCGTACAGAATCATAAGAAGCGGGTTCCGAAGGCTTGTTGTCACTCTGTCACGTCTCTTTTTGGCTTCAGCTGATAGTACATGCTCAGTTTTTTTTTTACTTTGGGAATAACAAAGTAGTCACCAATGTGCACTGCAATCATCATTGGTTATTAACTGACTGATCAAGAATCTAGTAGCCCGTAGGTGCTAATACTAGAACACATCCTGATGTCAGCGAGAGATGCCTACATAAAGAAAAAACATGTCACGAAAAGGCTTATCTCAGAATCAATGTTGCCATTATTACATAACCCACATACAAAAATTATCTTTCTTAAAACCCCTTTGTGGGCATCTAGGACATAGAGAAAGTGTATTTCAAATAAATGAGCATATGCACCCGGAAGCCAAAATGGCTGTCATGTCAGGTTTGACTCTAAAATATAAAAGTATGTAACTTATGCAAAAAAGACAAAGTATCCAAGGAACAATATAATTACCTGCAATTTTATTTCAAACATATCTCTCTTTTGTGTATATAATTTTTTCATGAGTAAGTATAAAAATATATGTAGGTGTGTAATATATTTCAAATTTACTGAAACATTCAAAAACATATTTTTTAGATGCTTTCAAATTCAGGTTTATGTGTACCATGTACACCATTGTTCTTTCGGTGAATATCATGCTATTAAACCCCTACCAAATATTTAGGGAGAGAGAAAATAACACGTGCTAGACTAGTGAAGATACTAGATCTTTCAACTGACTAGAAAAATCCAACGACACCTTTTAAGTTCAGGAAAATCAACAATAGTCAAAGTTGATGTTCAAAAAAAAAAACAATAGTCAAAGCTGCGATATATGTTTTCTTAGCGGGGAATAACAACTCTCGGTGGCCGTTGCCTGTCTGGGTCGCCTGCTTGGTGCTTGTTCTTTTGGCTGACGTGGATGGTGGATCTACCACAAGTACTAGTGAATTGAGTCCACCTGATACATATCTATAAGTATTCTTTTGATAAAATTCTTGAACGGTCATGGCTAAGGTTTGCCCCTGCATAGCTCCGCTAGTGTGGCATAGGACCTATTAGCTCGTATCGCGGGAAGCTGCTCGGAGTACATGTTAGTAATTAGTTAACCTAACCTTAACCATTTCTAGAATAAGACTGGTTATGAGACATGCGTTGGTATGATCTTGTGAGGGTCTTCGGTTTGGCTACGACAGAGACAGGACCTGCCCCTGAAGCTTCGAAAATCAGACATCCCACTAGGAAGAAGATGGTGCCAGCGTGGCTCGCGGGCCACGTCTTGGGCTAAGCCCAGCCAATGTAAGCAGCATACCGCATTGTAAGGAACGAGACCATGACTGTAATAGTTTGCTAGGATCGCATGAATGGGCAGTTTTTCCATGACGTATTAGACTTGTTCGAGGGGGCGGACACGAGGAACCAGCACAATTCGAATTAATTCCAGTTCGGTGATCCATTTGAGAGTGATTTCCGAGGAGTTTGTGAGTGAAAAGGATCTTACAAATCTTGTACTACTGTACTGTGACATGCAACAGGCCTAATATTCAGTGCCATGTAGAAAGATACAACCGTCAGGTTTTAATTCTAGAATTTGTTCAGCATATTCTTTGTCCAATAAAATTACTCCCTCCGTCCAACAATAAGTGATGTAGATTTGTCTAGATTCGGATATACCTATATGCTAAAACACATCTAGATACATGCAAATTTAGATAAATCCATATCACTTATTTCAGGACAGAGGTAGTACTATAGAATAAAACGCTCTGCTCGAAAATTTTCAGAGGCATGTATAAAATGCATTACTCCGTAGCAGTATATGTTCAGTTTTTTACTTTGAAAAAAATAATAAAGCAGTCATCAATGGGCTACATCGATCACCAGTTATTAACTGACTGACCAATAACCCAATAGCTTGCAGATGGTAAGAAAAGTATCGTACGCACAGCGTTTCCGGTACTAGAACCCACCCAGATATCTGCGATCGATGCTCCTGTTGCCTATGATAATTGACATCTAAATTATTTCAGAGATCCATAAGCATTAAGCAGTTCGTCCCCAAAAAAATATATAAGCGCAGAAGCAAATCACCTCTAGCAGACTAGCACTCAGTCAGATACTAAGCCAAGAAACAATATGCTCCAGTAAAGACCACCAAATCAGTTAAACGACGCAACCACAGATAATGACGAGATGATGATTTCGCGTTGCTTGATCTATACCTACGATCTGCACCGGCCGCCGCCGATGGCCGATGCACACCTCCACGAGGCGGCTACTCACGAGAAGATGAGCGCCGGCGCGTGTGCAGCCTCTCGGCGTAGCGGAACGGCAGATGGCGGCGACGTGCACTGGTGGAAAAAGGGCCATTAATCCCGGTCTGTAACGGCCTTTAGTCCCGGTTTCCAAACCGGAACTAGCAAAGCGCGATTAAAGGCCCTCAACCTTTAGTCCCGGTTGCAAACGAATCGGGACTAATGGCCGTCCACGTGGGCAAGGCTGGGTGAGCCGTCTCGGGGACCTTTAGTCCCGGTTCGTAATGAGAACCGGGACTAAAGTGTTCTGTTTTTGTTTTTATTTTTATTGCTGTTTCAGATTATAGGTTTAGGGTTTATGCTTAATTAGGGTTCATTTGAATTTCAAACGAGTTTCCGTACCTATATTCTACGACTAGTACATACACATTACATGTTGGTGCATGCATATATAATATTATACGATGTCTTGCGACTGTATATACTACAATTTCAAACAAGTGTATGTACAACTATTTTTCAAACAAGTTTCAAAACAAACTAAGTTACATGGAGATCACTAAATTACAAATAGCGTTCTTCGTCCTCTACATAGTGTTCTCCTTTCGGATCGAGGACCTCCCTCATGATGAATCCTGCCAGCTCCTCTTGAATTGCTTTTAGGCGCTGGGTTGGTACGAGCTTCTCCCGCATCACATACAACTTTAAGAAGATCGATATGGATATATATAAGTTGGATGAAACTCAACACAAATGATTATAATAAAAGAAAACTGTGAATATTATTTACGTACATCAAAGTCCGTGGAATGTGCTCTCCGCTCACTGGTATACCACCGGATGAACTCGCATACGTAGAATCCACAGAGATTGGTCCCCGGTGGTTGCGTCAAACCCTTTTTCTTTTTAAAAGTTAGATGTTCTTTGAATTCACCTGTTACCGACCTTCTGAAACGTGTCCAAACTCTACAGGGCAAAGAAAATGAGCAAATGAGTTATTAAATACTTCATATCAGCAAATTAATGAAAGGAGCTGATATAGTCGGGTAATGATTGAAATTACTTTTGCAGCATTTCTTTCATGTCGCTAAACAGGACGTCGGGCTTATCCAATGAGTCCAAGATATGAACAGTTGATGTGTCCAATTGAATCTTTAGCAGAATCCAGTGGAAACTGCAGACACGCATGCATAACTCATCAATTACACTTAACATCGAGTAAGCAAAAATGAATGTCTAGAAGATAGAAACACTCACTTGAAGTTGTAAGGAAAGAGAAGTTCTCTTTTAAGACTTTGCTTCAAAAAAAATCTGAAGAGGTCCCTCTCCACGTCTCTGGGGAAATCTTTTAACATCCTTTCATTAATGATATATGGGTCAATGAACCCAACGTCATGGATTCCCTTTTGTTTGCATTCAAACATCTTAAATCTGCATAATAGCATACAAAAATCATATAGTTAATGAAGATATATAGGCAATGAACGAGCTTAGCTAGATACTTGAATATAAATCACTTACAGACAATAGCAACTGATGGTAGACTTGTCGAGATCGCGCTGATTGAATATGTGAAACAATTCGTCCATTGGAATATGTACCATGTATCTTTTGAAGTAATGCTCCTCTCTAACGTCCAAGAGGATCCAACGTTTGAAGTCCTTTTTTTGTATATGCGCCTTGTACCAGCCGAGCAGATTTCGCATATGTGTTGATAGACCGCGTTCATCCTCAGGCTTGATCAGAGGCCCCCCCAGTACATATTGCTCTACTACCTCTCCCAGTGGCGCTTCTTCAAGGCCTAACATAAGTAGAAGAGGCACATTCAAGAGGGCCGCGTTCTGTTTTGCCTCCCTTACAGTTAAACCCAATAGTTGTGCAGCTGCTACTACTCTGGGGTCCAATAACAATCGGTCCTCTTCCAAATCGGCTCTGAAGGACGTATCGATATCGAGGGGGCCGACTATGAGCGGGGCGACCGACTGATTCTTCTGTTCTCCAAGCTGGGGAATTTGTTTCCCGCTTCTTTTTGCCTTGGCCAAGTCACTTTGCCTTTCAATTTCGCGTTTATAGTCTGATGGCAGATTCATCTTATATTGGGGCTCTGCAGTAAGCATAGCATAAGCCCAGTCCTTTTGTTTCTGCGTGTATGTCGGCTTGGGCTCAGGCACTTTCGGTGCAAGAAATGCCTTCACTTCGGCGCGTACTATCGCCTCATTTTCCTCGGTAGTCCGGTCATAAGCTCTCTTGGGAAGAGGCTTTAGTGATGGCTCTGGTATCTTCGTGGTCTTATGTACTACCTTATCAGTAGTACTAACCATAGCAGACCTACTCCGCTTTTTCCCCGTCTGAGTAGTATTGGGGGGAGGCTTCGCCTGACGCGCTGGAGGTGCACTGGGGGACGGCGTTGGCTGACGCGCGGGAGGTGCACTGGGGGACGGCGTTGGCTGACGCGCGGGAGGTGCACTGGGGGACGGCGTTGGCTGACGCGCGGGAGGTGCACTGGGGGACGGCGTCTGCTGACGTGGCGCCCGAGGTGGACTCGGGGGTGGCATCGGCTGACGCGGCGCTGGAGGTGGACTCGGGGGTGGCGTCGGCTGACGCGGCGCCCGAGGTGGACTCGGGGGCGGCGTAGGTGGACGACGTTCACCGGGGGAGGGTGGACTTGGATTCCTCGGAGTCGGTGGCCTTGGCGCTGATCCTGGAAACTTGATGTATTTCTTTTGCCATAAAACGATTTGGCGCTTGACATCTCCAAGTCTCCGATCCCCTTCAGGTGTAGCAAAATCAAGATCTAGGTCCTCGAACGAGCTGACTATGTCAAGCACCGAGACACGAGCATAGCCAGCCGGTATCGGGTTCCCATGGTGGAGTGCTTCAGGTAGACAAGGTAAAGCGTCGCCGCTCGCCACCTTGATGGTCACGTTCTTCATTGGCTGATGTAGCTCACAATTTGTCATCTCCCTAACATCATCCACGGGGTAGCGAGACCCCGGTGCTTCATGCTCATCAGCTGGGACCTCCGTGGAAGCCACGCTGCTTCTCCGCTGACTATTAAGATCCAATGCTGGATCTTCCTGCAGCCGAGATCCGCCTCCCTGGCTAAGTTGATGTATCATACTCTTCATGTCGGCTAATTCACGTTCTACCTTGCCGATCCGATCTGCTTCCCGATCCTTCTTTCTCTGACGGCTTTTGTAACCATACGGATCTTCGTGCTGAGAAAACCCTTCCTTCCATGGAACACCGGCGCCTTTGCCTCTTGTTCGTCCGGTGTGTTCTGGATTCCCGAGGGCGTGTGTCAGCTCGTCGTTCTCTCGGTCGACACGGATCAATCCCGCTTGAGCATCCTCCATTGCCTTAACAAGTTTTGCTGTGGGAGTAAAGGTCTGTTTCCGATGAACACACTCCCCTGTTGCCGGGTCTAACGATCCTCCATGTCCGTACCACCAGTGCTTGGCCCTTTCGGGCCATCCCTCTGTACCTGGAGTGATTCCTTTATTCCTCAATCCATTCTCCATAGATTCCCACTTGGGCACTGCTCTCACGTAGCCGCCTGGCCCCAAAACATGGTGATGTTCCTTCTTTTCAGCATTTTTCTTATTTTTTTCGGACATTTCCTTGGCTCTCTCAGATGTCTTGAATGCCACAAATTCAGGCCACTGTTGTCTCAACTTCTCGTATGCTCCTTCGAACACTGGAGTTTTCTTTTTCGCGATATACTTCGCGTATAACATTTTCTTGAAGCCCCGGAATGCTTCAGCCATCTTCTTGAGAGCGTAATGTTTAACTCTCCTTCTCCTTTCACGTCCACCCGGAATTTCATTTCCATCATCATCCTTCTTGCAGTACTCCAGAGGTAGAATGAAATTTTCCATGAGCTTCCTCCAAAGGTCTTTCTTGGATCTTTTGTTCACAAAAGTAGCTCCAAGACGTGCCTTCTTTGGCTCGTGCCATTCTTGAACCGTGATCGGGATCATGTCCCTAACAATCACTCCGCATTGATTTATAAATTTTGTTGCGTCCTGTTTTGGCTCCAACGGTTTGCCAGCTGGAGATACTAAATCGATGGTCAGCTTCTGATTCGCACTCAACTTTTGGCTCGGACCTCGTTTAGAATACGATTTGCTCGATCCGGAGGGCTGAAAAAAGAAAAAGTCATTAATACAAATATGCATATTCCCTTCGTATCACCAAAACCTAATCTATATACCTCGCCATCGGCGTTTGTTTGCAATTGTCGTTCGGCATCGGTGTTTGTTTGCCCTTCGTCGTCAAACGTGTCTATCTCCATTCCGTCACCGGAAGGGTTAAGAAACGACGAAACATCATCTTCAAGTTCAGCTTCTCCGGCACCTTCTTGGCCGACTTCTGCTCGGCCGACATTCTCACGTATCATGCCAAATAAGAATTCTTCAGGGTGGCGTGGGTCATTTTCACCGTCCATGTCTCTTCTAAAGACAGGTAAAACAAGTTAGTATTTGATCAATAACCAAAAAAAAGGGGGCGTTGGCCGAGCGCCGACGCGGTGGGGGGAAGACCCCCTCACCGCGTCGGCGCCCGGCCAACGCCCCCTTTTAGTACACATATTTGATCAATAACCAAAAAAAAAAGGGGGCGTTGGCCGAGCGCCGACGCGGTGGGGGGAAGACCCCCTCACCGCGTCGGCGCCCGGCCAACGCCCCCTTTTAGTACACATATTTGATCAATAACCAAAAAAAAAGGGGGGGTTGGCCGAGCGCCGACGCGGTGGGGGGAAGACCCCCTCACCGCGTCGGCGCCCGGCCAACGCCCCCTTTTAGTACACATATTTGATAAATAACCAAAAAAAAGGGGGCGTTGGCCGGGCGCCGACGCGGTGGGGGGTCCCCCTGACCGCGTCGGCGCCCGGCCAACGCCCCCTTTTAGTACTACATTCTAACATTTCTATTTTTTTACTAACATTTCAAATATTCTAACATTTCTATTTTTTACTAATACTAATTCTAACACAAATTATAACTAGCTAGTAATATTATTAACTCTATTTTGTAAGTCTATTACTAACAATATTCCTATTTCTAACATTTCTAACTATTAACTATTTCTAACATAGAAAAGTTAGAAAATCTATACCTGCTGCAGTGCTGCAGGGGGGCGGCCGGCGTTGCAGGGGACGTGGCCGGGCGGCGGCCGGCGCTGCAGGGGTGGCGGCGCGGTGCTGCAGGGGGTGGCGGCGGCGCTGCAGGGGGTGGCCGCGCGCTGCAGGGGGTCGGCGGCGGCACTGCTGCAGGGAGTCGGCGGCGGCGGCGCTCGGCGATTCGGGCGGCGCGCGCGGGAAGAAGAAGGCGCGGCGCGGAGGCTCGGGCGGCGCGGCGGTGGCGGCGTGGGGGCACGGGAGCGGACGCGGCGGCGACGGAATCGAGCGGCCGCAACGATCGGTGCTCGATCTCCTCTGCGCGCGGCGTTCCGAAACTGCTAAAGTGTGAGTGGGGAAGAAGGAGAGGGGTGGCGCGGGCTTTTATACCCCCAGCCTTTAGTCCCGGTTGGTAGCTCCAACCGGGACTAAAGGGGGGTCTTTAGTCCCGGTTGAAACCACCGACCGGGACTAAAGGATCTTTAATCCCGGTTGGTTTATTCAACCGCGACTAAAGACTTTTCGGCGGTTCGCGCCCGATTCCCAGATCTTTAGTCCCGGTTGGTGGAACCAACCGGGACTAAAGATATAATAAATGCGCGCCAAGGCCTTATATTTTTTCAGATTTCATTTGAATATGAAATTTGAATATGAAATTTGAATTTCAATTTGAATAACTTCTATATATTTTAGAATCTGACAAAACTTTGAATATGAAAAGTGTTTGAAATTTAATAACTAATTCAAAGCTATTTTGAATTTTCAAAATCAATTAATCTAACTATTTAAACAATTAACTATTTTGTCATTTTCAATTAAAACTATATTGATTAATATTCTTTTTGAATATTTTATAATCTGACAAAACTTTGAATATGAAAAGTGTTTGAAATTTAATAACTAATTCAAAACTATTTTGTATTTTCAAAATCAATTAATCTAACTATTTAAACAATTAACTATTTTGCCATTTTCAATTAAAACTATATTGATTAATATTCTTTTTGAATATTTTAGAATCTGACAAAACTTTGAATATGAAAAGTGTTTGAAATTGAATAACTAATTCAAAACTATTTTGCCATTTTCCAAGGCGGAGCTTCCAAACATGCCGTAGGGCGTGAGCACCAATGACATCTTCATAACTGTTAGAGAAGATGGAGTCTTTCACGGGTTCATCAAGGTACCCTAGATTGTTGAGATCCACCGTTGTCATTCCGTACTGCTCGTCCAACTTTACCCCGCCTCCTGTCATCTTCACCCATTTGCACCGAAACAAAGGAACCTTAAAGTTAGGTCCATAATCAAGCTCCCATATCTCCTCTATGTAACCATAATATATGTCCGTTCGCCCTTTGCCAGTTACTGCATCAAAGCGGACACCACTATTTTGGTTGGTGCTTTTTTTATCTTGAGCGACCGTGTAAAATGTATTCGCATTTATCTCGTACCCTTGGAAAGTCAATATAGTCGAAGATGGTAATTTGGCCAGTAAGTACAACTGCTCTTCAACAACAGTGTCATTCATGAGACGTCTTTGCAACCAAACGCCGAAAGTCTCCATGTGGAGCTGTAAAACAAAGGACTCAGGCTCTCCTGGGTTTGCTTGGCGTACAATATTCTTGTATTCCTCACTGTACGGAGCCACCAAGACGGAATTTTGTAGAACTGTGTAGTGTGCTTGAGTCAACAAATGACCATCCCTACATATCATTGGTTTCTTTCCGATCGTGCCTTTTCCACTAAGTCTCCCCTCATGACGCGATTGAGGAAGACCAATCGGCTTAAGGTCGGGAACAAAGTCAGCACAAAACTCAATGACCTCCTCTGTTCCATATCCCTTGACGATGCTTCCTTCTGGCCTAGCACGGTTACGAACATATTTCTTTAAGACTCCCATGAACCTCTCAAAGGGGAACATATTGTGTAGAAATACAGGGCCGAGAATAGAAATCTCTTTGACTAGGTGAACCAGGAGGTGCGTCATAATATTGAAGAATGATGGTGGGAACACCAGCTCGAAGCTGACAAGACATTGGGCCACATCATTTTGTAACCGTGGTAGATCTTCTGGATTGATTACCTTCTGAGATATTGCATTGAGGAATGCACATAGCTTAACAATTGCTAGTCGAACATTTTCCGGTAGAAGCCCCCTCAATGCAACTGGAAGCAAATGCGTCATAATCACATGGCAGTCATGAGACTTTAGGTTCTGAAACTTTTTCTCTGCCATATTTATTATTCCCTTTATATTCGATGAGAATCCAGCCGGGACCTTGATACTGTTCAGGCTTTCAAAAAAGGTGATCTTCTCTTCTTTAGTAAGAGCGTAGCTAGCGCGACCTTGAAACAGTTCCGGATGTCGGTCTTCTGGGTCTTTCACACGTTGCAGGTCCTGTCGAGCTTCCTTTGTATCTTTTGTTTTCCCATACACACCCAAGAAGCCTAGCAGGTTCACGCAAAGATTCTTTGTCACATGCATCACGTCAATTGCAGAGCGAACTTCTAGAAATTTCCAATACTCAAGCTCCCAAAATATAGATTTCTTCTTCCACATGGGTGCGTGTCCGTCTGCATCATGCGGAACAGATTGTCCGCCAGGACCCTTTCCAAAGATTACTTCTATATCTTTGACCATATCGAATACATCATCATCAGTATTTTCCTTAGGTGGATCCCGGTGATCTGCCTTACCGTTGAAATGCTTGCCTTTTTTTCTTACGGCATGAATTTTGCTAAGAAATCGACGGTGCGATATGTACACATTCTTCTTACAATTAGCTAAATATATACTTTCAGTCTCTTGTAAACAGTGTGTGCATGCCTTGTATCCCTTGTTTGTCTGTCCTGAAATGTTACTAAGAGCAGGCCAATCATTGATTGTAACGAACAACAACGCTCGTAAGTCAAATTCTTCTTGTTTGTGCTCATCCCACACACGTACGCCTGGTTTGGCCCACAGCTGTAAAAGTTCATCAACTAATGGCCTTAGATACACATCAATATCGTTGCCGGGTTGCTTCGGACCTTGGATGAGCACTGGCATCATAATGAACTTTCGCTTCATGCACAACCAAGGAGGAAGGTTATAGATGCATAGAGTCACGGGCCACGTGCTATGACTGGAGCTCTGCTCCCCAAAAGGATTGAAGCCATCTGTACTTAGACCAAACCGTATGTTCCTTGTGTCAGCTGCAAAATCTTTAAACTTATTATCGATCTTTCTCCATTGAGACCCATCAGCGGGGTGTCTCAACATCCCGTCTGACAAACGGTCCTCTTTGTGCCATCGCAATAACTTGGCATGCTCTTTGCACCGAAATAAACGTTTCAACCGTGGTACTATAGGAGCATACCACATCACCTTGGCAGGAACCCTCTTTCTGGGGGGCTCGCCCTCAACATCACCAGAGTCATCTCCTCTGATCTTATACCGCAATGCAGTGCATATCGGGCATTCAGTCAAATTCTCATAGTCACCACGATAGAGGATGCAGTCATTAGGACATGCATGTATTTTCTGAACCTCTAAACCTAGAGGGCAGACAATCTTCTTGGCTTCGTACGTACTGGTGGGCAATTCGTTATCCTTTGGAAGCATATTCCTCATCATTTTCAGCAACTTTTCAAATCCAGAGTCAGATAGACCTTCCTCTGCCTTCCATTTCAGCAATTCAAGTGTGCTGCCCAGCTTTTTTAGACCATTTTGGCAGTTTGGGTATAAGGACTTTTTGTGATCCTCTAACATGCGATCCAACTTCTCCCTCTCCTTATTAGTTTCGCATTCTCTCCGTGCATCAGCAATGGTCCGACCGAGATCATCAGGGGCCTCATCATGTGTCTCTCCTTCAGCTTCCCCTTCAGCTCCCCCTTCAGCTTCTCCCATGAAAGTATCACCATATTCAGGGAACCCAGGATAGTTGTCATCATCCTCTTCTTCATTGTCTTCCATTGTAACACCTCTTTCTCCGTGCTTGGTCCAACAATTGTAGCTGGGCATGAAACCGTGCTGAAGCAGGTGCACGTGAAGGGTTCTTGATGAAGAGTAATTCTTCAGATTCTTACACACACTACATGGACAGATAACAAAGCCATTCCGCTTGTTCGCATCAGCCACACGGAGGAAATCCTGCAAGCTCTTAATGAACTCGCTTGAGACTCGGCTACCGTACATCCATTGCCGGTTCATCTGCATTATTATATAAGTATATAATAAAACAAATTAATATAAGAAATAAATTCACATTGCATATAAATCATATATACTCCCACATTACTCTCTAACGTTACAAAAATTATTGCAAATAAATCCTACTCTACAAATCCCTCTATTTTCTTGAGCATAAAAAGAGCTATATATGTGCATGGAAATCAATCAAGAAAATGCCTCATACTTACAAGTTATTATTGCAAATAAATCCTACTCAAAAATTATTATTGTAAATCATATAAGCTCACAATTACTCCCATATTACTTTCTAACATTAATTACTCCATAAATCCCTCTTTTTTTTAAGCATAAAAAGAGCTATATATGTGCGTGACAAATTTCTACTTCATACTCATTTTGGTCAACATACAAGTACACCACCTCTACACATGTGCAAACTAAGGAATTAATTTAAGCTCAAATGCTATATAAATCAAATAAACTCTCATAATTACTCTCAAATTTTAGCCACAAATCTCACCACATCTAGAGCATTATATGAGCTAAATTAGCAATTAAAGATGAGAGAGTAAAGTTGCTAACCTTTTGAACCAATTAGATAGATGAAATAACTCAAAATCTTGAATAATTTTGATAAAAAAATCGGGCATGACCTCCCCACTCAATCCGAGCTTCCGACCACCATTAGTGTACTGGCAGGCTCGGGGGAAGAGAAGCTCGATTTTGTAGGCGACGGCCTTTAGTCCCGGTCCGTGTTAAAGGCCGGGATTAAAGGTCGACCTTTAGTCCCGGTCGTTAACACGGTCCGAGACTAAAGGCCGCCGCACGTGGGGTTCCCGCCAGCCAACCCTTTAGTCCCGGTCCGTGTTAACGACCGGGACTAAAGGTCCATTACGAACCGGGACTAGGTGCTGGCCGTGCCCCAGCGGCACGAACCGGGACTAATGCCCCCTTTAGTCCCGGCCCATATAATTTGGGGACTAAAGGTGGCGGATAGAAGCCTCTTTTTCCACTAGTGGTGTGAGTCCAGCAGCACTGCAGCACCGCGTGAGCGTCGCACAGGCTCATGGGACAGGAATACATGATCGCTGGCTGACTTGCTCGTCGCCGACGCTCGCATCTCGTTATCGTGGTGCACCGGGAACGCCGCGGCAGGCCAAGATGATGCTTTAGACGAACTCGCCGTCGGCGCGGCGGCGCGTTCAGAGATACAAACATATCGAGTGAAAAAACCTAGAGCAATCAAGCCATATACCATCATACCGACGCCGCCTTCCCCGCCCCAGTCGCGGGCTTGCCCGCCACCGCCGCCTTCCCCGCCCCGGTCTCGGGCTTGCCGTCCACCGCCGCCTTCCCAGCCCCGGTCGCCGTGCCGTCCACCGTCGCCTTCCCCGCCCCGGTCCCCGACTTGCCCTGCACCGCCGCCATCGCCTCCGGTCCCTCTCTCTCTCTCGCTTTTTCTCCGCTGCTGCTGCTTCTCTCTCTCCGTGACTGCTGTTTCGAATGAAGAGTAGGTGGGGTGGGGGGTCTGGGTTAAAACGAGCGGAGAGGTGAAAGCGGGGCTCCCTCGGATCCTGTCTTTGCCTCCTTTCTTTCACCCACTATCCCGCATACATGTGGCCCCCAAACTAGGGAGGCCCACCTGTCATTCAATCGAGCTTCACTAAGTGCTGGTGTTATTCTTTTGACACACGCTGCCAGCCTTATCTTGCAGGCCACGCCTTACCCGGCTTGTGCCTCTGCCACGCTCTTCTATTAGTTCATAAAGCCGATTATTCATTTAGTACAAGGTCTAACAATTACAAGGCCGGACATTGAGTTTATTAATACAGTACTATATTGAGTGCCGTAGAGCATCTCCACTCCCCCCTCTCCAACAGCGTCCGGCGCAAGCGATTTTTAGGCCGTTTGGGGGTCGACGCCGATTTCAGTGTGGGGCGACGGTTTCCCAGCCGTATCCCCTATTCTAAATATAAATCTCGATTAATTTGACCAAACTAGATAGATTTTATTGCAATTCAGATAGTTTTCACATAATATAACGAAATTTAACTAAAAGCTAGCCTAAAAAAGGTCGTCGTCCGCGGAGTTCTCGCCGGTGGTGTCAGCGCCTGGTTTAGGCCGATAGATCAACCAACAGTAGCTTCTATTGTATAGTAGGAGGAGAAAGGGAGTGGTGTTTTGGCTCCTGGGAGATATGCTTTCTTTATTTTGAAATATATATTTGACAAATTTCTTAATGTAAAAAAATTGAAACAAAAACCCGAACGTACATCTTCATGTGCTACATGTCCACAAAGTCGTTTCACGACAAATCAACGTGTCATGTCGCGTGTGTAAAAAAGAAAAAAATTGGTGCTGAAAATAAGGTATTTCACATGATAATTTTTTTTATCTTTTTATATAGACCATAAAAAGTGTCAGTTTTCGGTGAAACTTTACAAATGCACTTAGATTGCATATGCACCCAGAAACCGAATTGAATTTCCGAAGAAGATGCATCTGTGACAGAGCTCCACCTAATCGTCCCTCTTCCATAGAGAATCAAGAAAATTGGCGCTATAGAGGGCAATGGCTTATTCTCACATCTTTCTGTGCACGTCAGAAGATGATAGTGGTAACACAAGCAATAGGCTGGAAACGGGTAGCAGTCTCATCGTGAATTTCATTTTTATCATGTACTCTTCTATTTTAAAATATAATATAATTTAGTCTTTTTCTAAAATACATATATCTAGATATCTTTTAGTGTGTATCTTCACTCATTTTTCTAAAAGATGTCTAGATGCGTACAAAAAAAAGTATAAACCATCTTATATTTTAATAAAATAGAGGGAGTACCTATTTAGTTTCGTAAGTACTGTTTATTCGTAAACTCGGTCAAACTTTTTGACTTTTCAATAAAACTAGAAATACACTGTTTGATGGAGTATTCTGCAATACTGTCAATGTATGCCAAATAATAGACGCGACATGCCTCTTTCGCCTGCCGCCACATGGCTGCAGGACGACAGTCGAGAGGCAAAAGGTCCTTGGCTGACATTAATCTATACTTCTTATAAAGCAAAACTCCACTATATGATCATTTAATTTATCTATCTTCACATGCAGACTAGCCACGTCATAGGCTATTCACAGCCGTTCAATTCTCATAATCTGTCCGTCCATTTGGATGTATCACATGCTAAGGCCTGTCTCCATCATCACTTCGTCACGTACACAACAAAATCAGAAGGCACGATCTATTTCCATCTTCCTATTAAGACAACGAATCCTCTGCATCTCCTGCGCAATCCACATAGATAATAAATGCATAGGAAACAGATATGTCTGTTTAGCTCCATGCTTGATAAAGCCACCTTCTCTCCAACCCTGTGCTATTTCTAATCCGCCGAGACGAACGCCGACCTGCTCTGAAGTCGGAAGGCTGATCCCAGAACTAGGATCAAATCGACAAAACTGACCTCTCTGTCAAACTTCAGCACAAAATGAACCCAATCTCAAACTATTTCACAAAATAACCTTTTTTAGTAGCGTCGTGGTACAAGGCGCTACGGAGCTTAACTCCGGATCTCCCGACGCTATGGTTTGGAGTGTAGCACCCGTGTGTGGGGTGCTATAGTTTGAGATTGGGTTCATTTTGTGCTGAAGTTTGACAGAGAGGTCAGTTTTGTCGATTTCGACCAGAACTAGCGACCTAACCTTTGGGGTATGCACAAGAAACCTGCACAACGTTGATTATTTTGTTGCTGCGTCTTATGATGTTCTTATTTTGTTTTTAGATCTGCCAGGAGTCGCAAGGGAATGATATCCTCTTCTGTCATTAGACTCATCTACTATCTCTACGTAATAATAAAGGATGTAAGGTTTTTATGGTTGGTTCATCCGTCATCCACGTTGTTATTTTTGTCCGTCATGACTACTGAGCCTGGCCCAATAGGGTTACGTCCGTAGTTACATCCAACATTAGAGCGATATTATATACCGCATCGACGGAGAGCGGGGGCTCCTAATCTCCACGCATTAGCGCGCTTTAATCCGCTCCGCCGGCGTAAGGTTCATGTTGGGCCGGCACAGGTAGTGGTTTTTCTCCGTTTTTTCTTTTTCTGTTTTTCTCCTGCTTTCTTTTCTAAAATTTAAATAATTTAAATTTCGAAATTTGTTCAGATTTCAAATAAAAACAAATTTATATTTTAAACAAATTTTGATTGTGAATAAAATTCGAATTTTAACAAATTTGATATATGATTTGTTCAAAATTCAAAACGTGAACAAATTTCGAATTTGTTCAAAATTCGAAACATGAACAAATTTCGAATTTGTTCAAAATTCAAAACAAATTTCAAATTTGAACAAATTTTGATTTGAACAAAATCCGAATTTGAACAAATTTGAGATATGAACAAATTTGAAATTTGTTCAAATATGAAATTTGTTCAAATCCGAAATTTGTTCAAATTTAAAAATTGTTCAAAAGTAAAAAATGTTCAAATGTAAAAAATGTTCAAATTTGAACCAAAAACCTGAGAAGAAAAGTAAAAGAAAAAAAAGGTCAAACCAGAAAAATCTAAAAAAAAGACAAACCAGCTATAGCCGTACTAATGGGCCGGCCCAACGTTGCGCGACGCGAGCGGAGTGAGGTTTAGCTCCGCTAACGGGCGGAGTATAGGATTTGCCACGGAGAGCGGCTACGTCTCCTTGAAGGTTGAGGCTCTCGTGGAAGAAAGGAACTCTAGGTCGATATGTGTATATGTTTTCCTAGAGAAACCCATAGTTACGTCTAACATTAGAGCGATATTATATACCGCATCGACCGAGAGCGGCTACGTCTCCTTGAAGGTTAAGGCTGTCGTGGAAGAAAGGAACTCTAGGTCGATATGTGTATATGTTTTCCTAGAGCAAAACTCCTGGTGCCTATATATCATGATGACATCGCGGAGACGAGGTCGAGCTGGACGAAATCTTCCCAATAGTGCTCTAACCCTCAACCACCGATCGCTCTAGCTCGGGAAAGGAGCCACGATGCCGTCAGGTTAGCTCGAGTTTGATCTACCATGGCTGAGGCCAGCGCGGACGTGTGCGGATCATAGAGATGATGAACTTCGTGGACGTGCTCCTCCGTGCTGCACGGCGCCGGGATGATGAACCAGGTGCAACTCGAGTTCGATCTATCTAACCATGGCTGACGTTGGCGCGGACGTGCGTGGCCGTGGATCGCAAAGACGGTGAAACTTTGCGGACACTCTCCTCGCGCTGCACGGCGCAGGGATGAGCACGGACGTGCGCGGATCATAGAGATGATGAATTTCACGGACGTGCTCCTCCGCTGCACGGCGCCGGGATGATGAACCATGTGCAGCTCGAGTTCGATCTGACCACGGCGCAGGGATGATGACCGAGGTGCAGATAGAGATGGTCCCGACTATTGAGTCTCGATGGCTGACGGCTCATCGGAACGATGGAGGGATATTGGGGAAGTTATTAGAAACTAGATTGCAACTCTATCCCAATCACACTGCGGTCGCAACTAATAAACACGCTGCCGTGATCCTACATGAGAAGCCGGAACCGGTACCCTCCTTCATATCCATATGGTACAAGACAAGGGTTAGGCAGTGAGAGGACACCACGCTAGGTGTGTGGTCGCCTTGGTTGATCTGTCGATATCTTGTCATTGACCAGACTGGCTCTTGCTATTCTCTGTCCTAATCGTCGCTCTGAGCGTTGTCGCGTATAGATACAAAGCTGGAGCCTAACTCCTGGAAAAAAAGGTAAGCCAAATCGATTACGAAGTGATCCTGAAGGAGCATAGCTTAACATGTTAATCTGGTAAGTATTTTGTATTTTTATATAGTTTATCTCATCGGCCCAATCTGGAGTACAGATTTTTAGATGTTGTTTTTTTTCGCGAATAGGACTCTGGCATTAAAACAAACAATGAATAGTATAAAATATTTTAAGAAAAATGAAAATTACAATGAGATCCTTGAGAAGCCCTTCATCTTCAACCTCCAGACTGTGTCGATGGCGCGATGCCGCTGCCGCTCCTCCCTGAGTACATTATTGGTTGCGGACGGGAAGTCGTCGAACGGGTCATACAGACCACATCCGTCCCGGAGACGAAGAAGAAGGAAGAACTGCCGATGAAGCTCCTTCACGATCCGAAGATCCCCACAGCCAGACGAAATCCTCGAAGACCATACTACTCCCACAAGCCTCTCGACGTTGCCGTTGAGATGGGGTTGAAGCTAGGGAGACCTTATTGCACGAGGCGCCGCCACCACCACCTGAGAACCGCATCTACAAACCTTGACCCTAAAAATGGAGAACGAAGACCTCAAAACAGGGAGTAGAGCCCTCCTACCGACGAGGGCCGAGATCCACCGCGCCTCCATGACCCTAAGGCCACAGAGACGGGGCGATCTGCTGTGGCGAGGTACAGCGGATAGAACCATCGACTTGACGTATAGCTTTGCAGATGTTGCTGCTTAACTGAGGAATTTTACAACAGGTAGAAACATCGAATTGAGGATCCAAAAGTTAGGGCAATTTTTTTTAAAAGAAACTTGCACATCTTCCACTACTCGTCTTGTGTGTTGGTTCCAGTTAACTTGATAATTAAGCTATCTCCTTTTAAGAGAAGTATTTCTTCATCTATAGGAGTGCATATTTAGTTCTGATATCTTCTTATTTATATTTCTAAAATTTTAAGTTCACGCACTTATAGCTGAATGCCTGAATCTGTAAAATGAATAGGCACCATTTGTTGCTGGTGGATAGATAACCACAAGAGAAGCTCCCTATTCAACCGTTGAATGCCCTCATGGTGTTACGACACATTTGAACAAAAAAGGATAACTAAGGAGTTCATTCGATGTAAGTTGATTTTAGTATTTCATCGAATTACATTCTATTAAACAAAGCATAATCTTATTGTTTTGAGATATTATATAGCTATTTAATCATTTCAATGCTCATGAACTATGTTTACACGTGGGTAAGAAATAATTTGGAGAAAGCCTTCTGATGCAGGTTTTTTAAACCCAATGCAACGCACGGGCACATTTCCTATTTCCTATTCCTATTCCTAGTTCCTAGTTCCTAGTTCCTAGTTCCTAGTTCCTAGTTCCTAGTTCCTAGTATACTAAAAGCACAATACGGGGTCTTAAAATAGAGCCACCACGTTAAACCACATCACCTAATTTATTTTAATACTTAGATCTAAAATGTATGGCTAAGATTTATTAGAAGATTAATAGTTACGTAACTTTGTACGTAGACCAGTCTAATTTATTTGACACGCTCATGGTTGTTAAAAACAAAAAAATAGTCTAGACTTATCTTTATCTTTGTCACCTCAAGAAAA
Source organism: Dactylis glomerata (assembly GCA_007115705.1). NCBI lineage: Eukaryota > Viridiplantae > Streptophyta > Magnoliopsida > Poales > Poaceae > Dactylis > Dactylis glomerata. The sequence continues at coordinate 3,614,401 of QXEO01000549.1, forward strand.
AAAATTACGCGTTAGTTAGCTATAGGAGGTAAGATGTTTCCGTTCAAAAAAGTTGGTTCAAAGGAACAACAATACTACACGCTAGGTAGGCATTGGCCCGGGAGCTGTGCCCGTTTAAAAAAATATCAATACGTACACAGTGCCCGTTTAAAAGTGTATGATCAGTCTTTTATTTGCGGGGAATTCAGAGAGCTTTTATTCAACTAGGACAGAACCCGATTGATCAGCCTGAATGCTGATCACCAGGAAGTCTGGGATACAATCAAGCCAGCTACTCGTACTTGTCAGAGTACAAGCAAACTTAGCACAATGATGAGCCGAGTGATTAGCTGTTCTTGGTACATGCTGAATACGAAAGGAAGAAAAATTTAAAGCTAGCTCTCCTATTTCAAGCAAGATAGGTGCCACAGTTGACCATGGCGAGAAATCCAGAGGTCAACAGCCTCCTTGCAATCCATCTCCAAAACAACTCTGCTAAAACCTCAAAGATTAGTAAAAATGGTGCCCTCACGGAGCACCATTGCTTCAGCAATGAAAGGGTCTGATATTCCACAGAGAGGTTTACTCCATGCTCCTAGATAGGTGGAGTGCGATCTGGCAACACCTCTAGCCCCACCCTGGCGAGCAAACATTGACAAGCCCCCGTCTGTGTTTATTTTAACAACATCATCATCTGGTGGCCGCCACCCATGGCCAGGCATGGTTTGTGTGTGCTTCTTCGGGATCGCAAGCACAGCAAGAGCATCCTTAGCCATTTTTACCGACTGGGCTGGGTCATAAGCCCCCTTGTCATGAAGCCAACTATTCCTCGAGTTCCAGATCGCCCACATAATTGTAATCATCTTTGCTCTATCTGGATTCGAGAATCTCAAGTCGCAGAGAATATCTTGCGACCATGTATTGGGATGAAGCCTTGGCAATGAACACTCCAGCCAAGAATTTGCCTCCTCCCAGAACTTTCTTGCATGCTCACATTTGATCAATGCATGCATAAGATCTTCATCAGTTGCAAGGCAGATTTTGCACCTACCAATCTGAGCTATGTGTCTATGCTTTAAGGTGCTTTCTACCGGGAGGATGCCACGCAAAACCCTCCACTAGAAAACATGAACTTTTGGCATAACATCAAGTTTCCATAGTGCAGACCACATCTGTTTTTGGCATAACGCGGCCTGTCAACAAAATCAATGTGCGCCTCCAAATCATGTTGATCTAAACGAGTTGTGTCCGCTAAAAGAATGTACATGCGTATAAGTATATGAAACAATGTGTACCTATGTTTTAAATATTTATTATATACCAATATGATATTTCTTTTACGAAGGTGAGGGCGTCTAATTATCTACAAGACATGAATCATAAGATTATACTGAGAAAAACAAATAGATTTCACAATAGATTGACAATAGTACGTAAAATTATTTAAATTTAAACTGGTTAAACAAAAAATAGTACTCCCTCCAATCCATAATAAGTGTCGAGTGATTTAGTGCAACTTAGTGCAAATTTGTACTAAGCAACCGACACTTTTATGGATAGGAGCGAGTATCATATTATTTTTGTGGAGTTTTCTTAGTGCTATGATTTATTTTTACACTAGCATAATCATCTAAGAATTAGTATCAAAAAGTATATAATAGAGAAATTATATTTTTTGCGATATATAACGGTACATGCTAGCAGCGCACATGCGCATCATACTTAGTAAGCTAGAAAAAAATAGCTCGCGCATGTGTTATAATATTCTCACTTCTTAATTATATTTAAATTTCCATATATTTACATGAAAATAATGGTCAATGGTTGATCATTGAGATTGTGCCCATGTCTGAAATGTCAGGCATTTTACAATGTAGCGGGTAAATGAGAGGAAGAAAAACCAAGAGAGGGTAGAAAAATAGAAATAGTCGATGCTTATTTCCCTATGTATTACTATCAATAAGGATAGATGTGCTTGCAATTCATCAAGAGTTATACTTCTATTTCATCGATATAACCTACAACATCGAATAGATTTTGGTATGGCGTACCAACACTGATATAGTATTGACAAATAATAATATAAATATTTTAACCTCACATATATTTGTTCAACTGACATAACACTAAGACAACACATACGAATGTTTTCAGAAATGACAAACTAATCATTTGCCCACAAACTAAAGATGTAACCCACATAAGTTATATTTTATTTACCATACCATTTGTGGTGGTTGTAGATCCATATTAGTCCATATCGCATAACGTGATTTCTGTGAAACAATAGTTTGATTCCGAGACACTCTCAACAAAGTAAAAAACGATGCCCTCACATTTGCGAGGGCAACCTTGCTAGTTACTTTAACAACACAACCTTGCAATTGTGAAATCACAACTCTGTTTACCTTTGAGTGGCTCTGATATTTTTATTTCTTGCTCTGTGCTATGTGGACGAAGGCTCAGCACAATTATAGCTGATAGAATGTCTTCACATCGACATCCGATTCAGCTCCTCCAAAGAGGACATAAAATGTTACTCCGGGGACAAAATGGAGTAGAAGCTTGGGTGCCGGAACTTCCATGACTGCGTGTTGTATTGGAAGCAGCGCATGCTTGAGGCCTCAGCGTGAGCGATTCGGAATGGTGTAGAGAAAAACGACATGACAATGATTAATGATTCTTATCAGCTACGGATATTCTTTGGAGAACAGACTCATCAATTCCTCTACTGCCGATCTGTAAGGTATTCCCCTTTGTTGTTAATACTCATCTATCGTATGTGTGCCTGAATAGGCGGCATTTCTCCTTTCAATGTTGGTATAAGTAAAGACATGCAAACTATGTGCCTAATTTCTGAAATGAAATTTGTCGCGGATGGCCATGTCGTCTACCTCCCTTTTGCGTAGTTGGATCTTCTTGAACTTACTCATTCAATTTACCACAATTTGCATGTCTTTCGAATTGTAGTACTCCAATTGATTAATTAAAACTGCCGTACATTTGAGATTGGCTTCCATTTATATTACCTGCTCTAGGAAGTAGTAGGTGATTGAAGTATTGCTGTTGCCATTAAAAAAAATCCACTGTATTTATACGATTGTGTAGTTCTTTCCACTGGATTGGTGGATTTCCCCCAGAGATTGGTTTCCAGAATTGATCTACCTGAATCAATAGATAACAATAATAAACAAAACATGTGTAATTATTTTCATTTTATGAATAAGTGTATAGTGTACTGCAAGCTCTTTTGGTGGTGTAATGTAGTAACTATTAGGAGTGTGCTGAAATATGTCGGCATGCAGAAATCAGCTGCCTATTGGTAACATTCAGCTATGGATATTCCTTGGAGTGGTTTTTGTGCTACAGTTTCTTTTGAAGTTTCAAGTCTGAACCCATTCAGGTGCTAAACATTGTTCTCCCATATCTGCTAGATGTAATATAGAGCCTCCATGATTTCCCTATTTGTTGCTTGATACTGATTGACTATGATAATTTTCTATTTTCTTACATAAGATGTTGATGTAGCTATTCGATCCAAAACCACTTTGGTTTCCTTACATGTCAAGCATCCGAGGATTCAAGGAAGCTGCAAGCGAATATCGTTACTATTATTAGAAATATATTTTTTCATTCAGATGCTTCCATGCATATTTATTTTTGTCTTACACATGTTGCAATATGACAATCATGTATCTAAAAACCAACATAAGTCCCGCCGCAACGCGCGGGGTATCTTCTCGTTTTTGATATGGATTGGTCACGTCCTGCGTTTATTCTCTAACTAGATGTTACCCCGCGCGTTGCGGCGGGAAATGCTGTCAAATTATTTTATCACTCTTTAAGCCTACACTCATATGACATTAGCAAAGTACTCAAAAGGAATTATCAATAGCTACGACATATGCAGATTTCCAAGTAGCTTGCTATGTTCGTTTTCTCTTCATGTACACACCGGGAGAAATGAGTATAAACAAATGTGATATATGAATAATACTACCTTCACTGGCCATGATTTGAAATATTTGTGTTTCATGCGGCCTAAAATCAAAAGGCATTAAGAATAAAGTAGTTCGGAGATGTTGAGCTGAGTAAGTAATGCATATTCAATATTTTTAAGTGAATTTGAAGAACCAAACAACCTATTTTGTACGTATTTAGAGCCATAAATCTTGAAAAGCAAGAGAGCTGGAATAGACACATAAATGAAAAAATTGTTCAGCTTTTTTCGCTGCAGTTTATACTGTACCCAGGTATCTATACATGCATACCTGAAACTCGGGTCTTGGATCCCTGTAGAATAATGAAGGAGGAACGATTTTTAATACATGATTGCACATAATTGGTAGAAATTGGATGAGCACCTTATTGCATTCTCAAATACCAACCGATCTCCTACGTCTTTGGCATTTGCAATTCCTAAACATATCAGGTGCTAAGTATTGTTGTTTAGTACATGTATATATAAGAATCCTTAAATACCAACCTATGAGCATGATCTTTTGAGAATTAGTCAATTATGGTAAATATAATGCAGGAACTTTTGTTATTCATCTCAGTCAGCTGGTCCCCCCCCCCCCCCCCCCCCATTTCGAAAAAAAAAATCTCAGTCAGCTGGCTTGCCAGAAGTTAACCTGCAATGCATAAGGCATGATCAAATGTCATGAAATTGATGTCGTGGTAGTTGATTGTAACAACACCCTTTGAGATGATTGTTTATAGAGAATCATGTTCTGCACTTGCTGAAGAAGTGAGAACCTACCGATATTCTTTCCGAGCCTGGAAGTTTCAACGTATTAAGATTGAAATGTCAGTTAGTGCTAACAAAGTCGAACCACCAGGGTCAAAATAAATAGATCAAGCCCATAGATTTCGCAAGGTAAATACCTTACCAATATACCAGGATATGTAGCTACGAATATTATACAGCTGTTTTCTTACCAACACAATGTATCCTCTTACCATTAGAGCTATTGACTATTTGTCGGTTCCTTCAGGCATGTCATTAGACAACGTACATGCACCCTCCAACTCTGGCTATAGCTTCCAGTTCGTCCAGCACATTTGTAGACACCAGGTGAACCTGTCATAATAGAAAAATGAGATCAGAAAGTGAAATACCATGGCGCCGAAAGTACATGTAAGAGAAGGACGCCCAAACACTACAGCACACAGCCAAGGGGCCGACGGCCCCGAGCCGTCGGCATAGACGAAGGTGCCGTCGGCACAGGCTACGCGGGCGTCGGGCGAGGCCAGCTGGCCGTCGGCACAGACCCAGCCGTCGGCACAGCCTAAGAGGCGACGGCAAAGCCTCGCCGTCGGCACGAACGGCTGTCGGCACAGACGACAGGGGGCCCCACTTGGACTAACGGACGGCGGCAGCTATGCCGACGACAATGCCGTCGGCACAGCTCTATTTAAATTTTTCGCGCGAAAAATTCCAGCCGGCCTTTTTCTGCTCGTCCGCGCGCAAAACCTGGGGCCCACCTGTGCCGACGGCATTGCCGTCGGCACAGCCCCTGCACACGCCAGGGCTGTGCCGACGGCAATGCCGTCGGCACAGGCTGCGCCCAGTTTTCTTTTTCTTGTTCTGGACATAAATATCACATGATCATCAGAACAAATTACAGTATATATTGATAGCAATTTACAACATATAATCAGAACAAATAGCATCACATCATCATCACACAAATAGCATCATCATCACACAAATAGCATCATCATCATCGTCACATCAAGAGTATCATCACATAACACAATGTAGCACATGAAGAGTATGAGCACATAGACAAGGTAGCAGTAGCATCATATCCATACACAAAGTAGCAAGATAGCATCATCGTCGATAAGAGGAGACCTACTACGGGAAATCGATTTCATCGTGCGTGAAATCAGGCGTCCGTGGCCGGCCTGGCCAACGGAAGTAGAATCACCACCAGAAGCAGGAGAACGGCGGCTAGGGTGAACCGGTGTGATGTCGCGCGACACACTCGGGGAAGCACGACCAAAGTATCGGTTCCCCGAACCTCTCGTTCCCTACATGTTTGAGCAATAGTTAGTTACTTAGCCGTTTAACAGGAAACTGTAACAAGTGGGCTGACACAAAACATACCGGGGTGCTTGCGTAGTAGGTGCGAGCAAAATCTTCCCTCGATGGGCACAAGGGCACCTCCTCCGGAAGAGGTGGTCGCTCCATGCTCACGGGGATCCTCTCTCCAGTGCGTAAGAAGTGTTGCAGCGCCTACAAGATAGGTTAGATGTTAGGCATTGCATAAATAAAAGTTCAAAAAAGATGAAGTGGGACTTGTCATGTTTTGCAACTATAAAGATGAAACTTACATCATCCGACGCCAGCATGTACTGGTGGTAGGCATTTTTCTGAGCCTTGTACTCCTCATACTCCCTCAAATAATCCGCATACATGGCATCATAGGCCGCATCGAAAGCACGCTACAATATCATACATAATCATTGTGGTGAACTTAGCCATATTCATGAACGAATGTCGAAAAGAGGACGTTAATGAAAAGACTTACATCGCGACGAGGCTGTGACGGAGGCGCGATAGGGGGGTGGTCGGCGGTGAGGGTAGACTTGATCTGCGTGAGGGTCCTCGTAGGGCATATCACCGAGCTAAGAATCTTTGTATGGCCATGCTCCATGCCGTGCCCCGCCACCATCACCGCCACCTCGTCGGTCTCCTCCTCAAGTGGGTCATCCACCTCCGGATGGAAACCCTTGAACACCGTGCAGTACTTGTCCAACTTCTCGCCGGCCTCGCCGAAGTACTCGGGAAGCGAGGGCTGCGGCTCGCTCAGATCAGGAGTCTTCAGCTTCATATGCTGCCACGCATACGTCTCGGTAACAGGCCTCCCGAGTTTTTTCTCCTGCATCACCAAAGAAATGTTATGTCTATGAAGAAGGAACATGAGGGGAAATAAATGCAGGTTGTTCCATTCATATGTACCAACTCCTCTCTATAGCGATCGGTGATGCGGCTTCCTGCACTGTGTGTTCCCTCGGAGCCGCGGTTGTCCCTGTTCCGCTCGCTCACGGCCGTGAACTCTTCGTCCATGCCGGGCCACCTCCTAGCCAACGCCTCAAATGCCTCATCTTTATTGCGACACCACTCAGGCATAACCTGAAACATCAATACTCATTTGAAGAACAGATAATGCAATTGCAACTTAGCAAAAACATAGAATCTCATTGACAATGTACTAACACTCTTGTAAGCATCCAGCGTCATCTCAGGTGGCTCCGCGATATTATCACGCTTCTTGACCCTCTTGCCTTGCTCAGCCATGTAGTGAGCGATGCAAGTATGCTTCTGATTGTACCACTGCTGCCGTGTCAACCTCCGACAAGCCCTAAGGAGGACCCCATCCGCCGTGGCCCGATCCTCCTCCTCCACCCTATAATGGGCCTGCAATTATGCATCATATAAAATTGTGAGAGGTATGAGTTAGCACAGTGTGGTCATGAACTATGAACGAAACTCGAGAAGTATGCTTTACCCAGAACTTAGTGATCACGACGTAAGCAGCGCTAGCAAAGCCCGGGGAAGGCGCAGCCTCAAAGTCCGCCCAAGTGTAGGCTAGTTTCCTATCGCCGCCGGCAACCAGAGTGTAATAGCCCGGCCAAAACTTCCGGATCAAAGCTCCAATCAAGCTCGCGGGCTGGCGAATTCCCTTAGCATATGTCCAATTGCTGCAAAATATTCAAACGTTAGTTATGACCAAAATGAAATTACATGTAAAAAATTAAACTTACTCTTTCTTGCCCGGTTTGAGGAGGGCTTTCCCCTCCTCAGTAGTAGGCTCCGCGGCCACATCAGGGACACGGGCTTCCCCACGAGTCCGCATCTTCTTCGGAGCCATCGCCCGCTCAGTCTCCTCGTCCATAGTGTCCTCCATCTCCACCTCCGCATCAGGAGACTCCGACCTAGCGGACTGGGAAGCCACGTCGCCAGAAGCAGAGGGTATCTCCTCCTCCAGAAGGAAAGGTGCACCTCCTCCACCTCGTCCACGCCCTCCTCCTCCACCTCTGCCTCGTCCTCCACCTCCACCTCGTCCTCGTCCTCCCTGACCGCTAGGAGGCGGGTGTTGATTTTGGTGTAACGATGCGTGCCCTCTCGGGCCATTGGTTGCGTGTTATATAGTAGGGAAGAGCCCCCTACGTGGCGGTACAGGTTGTTGTACGTGTATGGTCGGAGTACTACTCCGTACACATACACGTACATATTACATATGCTAACATCCCCCCTTAATCTAAAGCTCGGGAGAGATTTAGATTACGCTTGAACTCATCAAAGCCTTTTACAGGAAGAGCCTTGGTAAAACCATCAGCTATTTGGTCCTTGGTAGAGATGAACCTGATATCCAGACGATTTTGCGCAACACGTTCATGAACAAAATGGTAGTCTATCTCAATATGCTTGGTACGAGCATGGAATACAGGATTAACTGAGAGATATGTAGCACCTAAGTTATCACACCAGAGACAAGGCTTCTGACGAAGACATACCCCAAGTTCACGGAGAAGAGCTTCTACCCATATTAATTCTGTAGTGGCATTGGCCAGAGCTTTGTACTCAGCTTCAGTGCTAGAACGGGACACTGAATCTTGTTTGCGAGCAATCCAAGAAACCAAGTTGGGACCAATAAAAATAGCAAAACCTCCAGTGGAGCGACGATCCTCAATACAGCCGGCCCAATCAGCATCTGAGAAAGCACTAAGAAGTGTAGATGAAGATTTTCTGAAAGTGATACCAAGCTGAGGTGTATTTTTCACATAACGAAGAATGCGTTTAACTGCAGTCCAATGAGCAGTAGTAGGAGCATGAAGATACTGACAGACCTTATTAACCGAAAACGACAGATCTGGACGCGTAAGAGTAAGGTATTGGAGAGCACCAACAATGCTTCTGTACTGAGAACTGTCCTCAGGACCAAGAAGAGTACCTTCATGTAGTGATAATGGCTCAGAGGAAGACAGAGGTGTAGGCGCTACCTTACAGTCAAGCATTCCGACTTTGGCAAGTAGATCATGAGCATATTTTGCTTGTGTGAGAAGAAGACTATGAGCAGTCCGCTGAACTTCAATGCCAAGAAAGAAATGGAGAGCACCCAAATCTTTGATGGCAAAATGAGCATTAAGATCCTTGAGCAAAGCTGCTATAGCATGATCTGAGGAGCTGGTCACAATTATGTCATCAACATAGATCAAAACAAAAATAGTAACGCCAGACTTGTTATAAAGAAATAAAGAGGTGTCAGCCTTGGAAGGAAGAAAACCAAGATCTTGAAGTTTAGCACTGAGCCGAGAATACCATGCTCGAGGAGCTTGCTTAAGACCATAGAGAGCTTTATCAAGCCTGCAAACATGATGTGGAGCGTCAGGGTTTTCAAAACCAGGTGGTTGTTTCATATATACTTCCTCTTCCAGAACACCATGAAGAAACGCGTTCTTGACATCTAGCTGCCGAAGGCTCCAATCACGAGAAACAGCAATGGAGAGAACAATGCGAATAGTGGCTATTTTGACAACAGGGCTGAATGTATCTTCATAGTCAATACCATACCGTTGCTTAAAACCCTTGGCAACAAGGCGTGCTTTATACCGATCAATTGTACCATCAGCACGATGCTTGATACGATAAACCCACTTGCAATCAATCAGATTCTTGTTGGAACTAGAAGGAACAAGGGTCCAGGTTTTATTCTCCATAAGCGCATTGTATTCTTCTTGCATGGCAGCACGCCAATGAGGATCAGTAAGAGCTGCAGATAAATTTCTAGGTTCGCCTGTAGAAGCAAGCATGCCATAACGAACAGTGCCGTCAGTGTATTGTTTCGGTTGTCGAATACCTTGTTGTAAACGTGTCTGTGGTCCAGCGGGAGGAGCAGCAACAGAAATAAGCGGCTGCACCACACAGACAGGTGTTGGAGCTGGAGAAGGCGACGCAGCCGAAGACTCCACATGCGATGACGAGGCGGCTGGGCTAGGCGGAGCGCTGGCATGCGATGACGATGCCGATGCCGAGGCGGGGCTGGGCGGAGTAGGCCCGACTGGATCTTCCTCGGGATCCAGGGACGTGGCACGGGAATCCAGCGAGGGCGAGGCCTCAGGAGCAGCGCCAGTGGAGGGAGCAGTGCCAGTGGAGGATTCAGCAGGATCCGCGTCGGTGTCCGTGGCGCTGCCCGCAGCAGTATAATCATCAGAAAATGATTGTGACGACGTGAGGACATTATTTTGACCATGATTTTCATCAACGACGGTGGTATCCTGTAAAACATCAGAGAGAGGAACAGTGACAGGCACAATAGGAGTCATATGATCATCAGTTATAGAGGCACCCTCATTGGAAGAATGTGTAGGTAAAAGAAGGATTTCTTGCTTAAGAAGAGCGCCGGCATTGGGGTGTAGGGCTTGGAAGGGAAAGACATTTTCATCGAAAACAACGTCACGAGATATGTAGACACGTCCTATGGATACATCTAGACATTTTACTCCTTTATGCATAGGACTGTAACCCAGAAAAACACATCGTTGGGAGCGAAAAGCAAGCTTTCGTTTGTTGTAGGGACGAAGATTGGGCCAACAAGCACAGCCAAAAATACGAAGAGCATCATAATTGGGTGTAATATGGAGAAGACGCTCAGCAGGAGACTGAAGATCAATAACTTTACTTGGTAGTAAGTTAATAAGAAAAGTGGCAGTAAGAAAGGCTTCATCCCAATATTTGAGAGGCATGGAAGCATTAGCAAGCAAGGCAAGACCAACTTCAACTATATGACGATGTTTGCGTTCAGCAGAGCCATTTTGTTGATGGGCATGAGGACATGAAACATGATGAGTAATGCCAGCCTTTTGAAAGAAAGAGTTGAGCTTCTCATACTCACCCCCCCCAATCAGTTTGCATAGTAATAATTTTTCTATCAAACTTACGCTCAACATATTGCTGAAAGTTAAGAAAGGCTTGATAAACATCGGAACGCTTTTTAAGCAAATAAATCCAGGTGAATTTGCTAAAATCATCAATAAAGCTTACATAGTACTAATGTTTCCCAACAGAAAGAGGTGCTGGTCCCCATACATCAGAAAAGACTTGCTCCAAAGGAACAGTGGATCTACTAGTGGAGATGGGGTATGGCAACTGGTGACTTTTGGCAAGCTGACAAGAGTCACATACATAAGGAGTACTTTCTGGGGTGTAGGCTATTTTATTTCTTCTAAGGACTTGCTGAACAACAAATGAAGAAGGATGTCCTAGACGCCGGTGCCATGTGGAGGAGGATGGCTTTATTGTGACGAAGGCTTGCTTGGAGGCTGCAGAGATGATGGGCATCAAGGGATAAAGGCCTCCATGACACGGACCTCTAAACAGAGTTCGGCGGGTTGCTTGGTCCTTGATCAAAAAATAGAAAGGATGAAACTCAATAAAACCATGATTATCAAGAGTAAAACGATGTACTGATAGAAGATTTTTAGTGGCATGAGGAACATGTAAGATATCTTTGAGACTAAAAGAATGATGAGGAGTGCTTAAAACTGATTGACCAATATGACTGATGTGCATACCTGAGCCGTCTGCAGTACGCACACGGTCTTGTCCTGGATATGGATCATAGGCGGTGAGCTTATTCAGCTGGCTAGTGAGATGTTCAGTAGCCCCCGTGTCGTAGTACCAGTTTGTGTCAACACCATTGGCAGCAGCAAAATTTGCATCTTTGTTTCCACGGTCACCACGGTCACCGCGGTCAGCACGGTTGGGACGATCATCTTCAGTACGCCACCAGCAGTCACGAGCAGGATGCCCATGAATGTTACATATCTGACAAGTTACGTTGACGTAGGGCGTGGGGCGACGATCACGACGGCGACCACCACCATCACGGTACTCCTGGCGCGGGCGATCCTGGCGCCAGCGATCATCATGGCGAGGCCGTTCGTCATAGCGAGGACGACGGTCGTCATAGCGGGGACGATCGTCACGGTACTCCTGGTGCGGGCGGTCCTGGCGCCAACGATCGTCATAGCGAGGCCGTTCGTCATTGCGTGGACGGCGGTCTTCATAGCGGGGGCGCTCCTCCTGGCGCTCATCATGGCGAGGACGATGATCATCATTACGCGGACGAGTGTCACGGCGAGCCACGTTTGCTGAAGAGGTGAAACTCGGCTCCTCAGGAGTGTGCTGGCGATCAAACGCCTGAACTTGAGTAAGGAGCTCAGCAAGGGTGGTGTTGGGATTGGCGTTGACGGCGGTGCGAAGGTTGTTGTAGTGGCTGCCAAGACCTTGCAGTACATAGTAAAGAACTTCATCATCATCGAGCGATTTCCCCGCAGCAGCAAGTTCAGCAGCGATGCACTTCATCTTGGAAAAATACTTGTCAGCGGGGAGATCATTCTTGCGTGTAGTGTTGAGGTCCGAGCGGAGCTGCTGGACCCTGGTCTTGGATTGGCCCGAGACATGAGCATTGAGGGCTGCCCAGACGGCAGCAGAAGAGTCGAGGCCGACAACGTGAGCAAGCACATCGGGCGACAGGGCATTAACGAGCCAACGCAGAACTTGCTGATCACGAGAAATCCACGTCTCATAGTCGGGGTTGACGATGACGACCTTCTTGTTGTTGGCATCCTCAGTGGAGATAAACTCCGCGGGCGCCTTGTCCTTGCCCTCAACGAGATCGAGCACGCGGGCACCCCGTAGCGCGGGGATCACCAGCGCCTTCCACACAAGCGTGTTGTCACGCGTCAGTGGCTGGGACGGAGGGGTCCCGAGAGCAGCAGCAAAGGCGGTGGCAGACATCGACGATGAAGAGGTGGCCATCAGATCGGATCGTGGGCAGAGTGTTATGGCGGCGGCAGCGGGGCAGCTGCGGCGGCAGGGTTTTGTGGCGGCGACAGCAAGGCGGCAGCGGCGGCAGGAGTTTCTGGCGGCGGCAGCGGCAGCAAGGCAGCGGCGGCAGGGTTTTGTGGCGGCGGCAGCAGGACAGCGGCAGCGGCAGAGTTTTGTGGTGTTTGTAGGGGCGGCGGCAGCAGCTGAGATAGAGATCAGTAGCGGCGGCGGCAAGGTTTTGGTGAGATTTTGTGGCGGCAGCAGCAGGAGGCTAGCGGCGGCAGGGTTTGTGGCGGCAGCAGCAGGAGGCTAGCGGCGGCAGGGTTTTGTGGAAGTTTGTGGCGGCGGCGGCAGAATTTTTTTTAGGGTTTTGGCAGCTAGAGGGAAGAGACCCGCTCTGATACCATGTTGATTTTGGTGTAACGATGCGTGCCCTCTCGGGCCATCGGTTGCGTGTTATATATTAGGGAAGAGCCCCCTACGTGGCGGTACATGTTGTTGTACGTGTATGGTCGGAGTACTACTCCGTACACATACACGTACATATTACATATGCTAACAGCGGGTAACGCGTGATGGGACGAGGCTCACGTCCACTACGGGTAACCTTCTGCTGGCGAAGGGTATTCATCAAGGACGAGGTTGATTGCTTCCCTTGGCTCATATTGGTCAATCACCTGCATTGAGAAAGAGTGAACAAATTAGCATACAGACATATTGCAATTAAATTAGATAGTAAGCATGAAGAGTTGAAGACATAACAAAATGTAGACAATGTCACTATTGCAATTAAAAAGCATGTTGTAAATTAGATAGTAAGCATGAAGAGTTGTAAATTTGATACTAAGCATAAAAGACTCTCACCTAGAATCATCACTCTCATAATTAGGCATTGGGTTCTCATTATCATTATCATTATCACTGTCACTATCACGTGAGTACTGAGGCTCATCATTGTCGCACGGTGGAGGCTCATCATCGATGCCATTTTGCGCATGGTACTTGGTGAGCATCTCTATGTCCTTTAGGTTCACCACTGTCTCACCAGGAATTTGGGCTTCGTTCTCGAGGTCCTCAAGACCAATTTATATTTCAAAGTCCCCGAAGTTCTCTAGCTCTTGATAGAAAATTCCCTCATATGTTACAGGGTCAATGTTGTTGTAATCATCGTCGGATGGCATGGGTAGCTTACCATGTGGAGAAACCTTGAACACAACTTCCCAGCCCTTGAGTTCCTCTTTCTGACATGGATATGACAAATAATAAACTTGCTTGGCTTGATGAGCCACAATGAAGACATCGGCTCCGCTATAGGTGGTTGAAGGCCTAACTTCAACTAACCCAATGGAAGGGGTGCTTCTTTGTCCACCGTGTGGGTCGAACCAGTGGCATCGGAAGATAACGAGCTTGAGTTCTATGTTTGTCATATTAAACGTCAGCTCATATACGTTCTCTAACCTTCCATAGTAATCAGTGCCATCGGCTCCTTTGGTCCAGACCCCAGTATTTATAGTTTTTGAATTAGGGTGGTTCTTCTGGTGAAACTCTGTATGGAAGCAATACCCATTCACATCATACTTCTCATACACAGTGACTCTACGGTTACAACCCTGGGAAACACATCTTAACTCATCCGTCATCTGAACGTTGGGATCAGCTCCCTACAAATGGGTTTGTGCATTGCATTAGTTACGTGTAATAAGAGGGCCAAGTGACGGATTGCAAGGTAAAAGGGACATGCTAGAATTTACTTGTTCGCTGAACCAAGTCACAAATTTTTTCTTTCCAGGGGCACCCTCTTTCAGAAGAGTGTCCAACTCCGCGGGAGACGGATCCCTCGTTCCCGACCACTGTTCATCTTGGAATTGGCTAAAAGGAGAAAATACGTATTAGATGGAAACTAAGTTACTTATTGCAAATTAATTTGTTCACCATTTTACCTGATAAAATTGAGCACTTCTTGCATGTTCGCACATAGAGCATTATGCATTCATTCTCTTCCCTGGTCAACATATGCCTTTTTGCGCCACCGGCCTTGCCACCGGGATATTGGAAGAGGCTAAGCTTCGGGTCATTCTTGGGCTCATCAACATTGTACCGAGAGACAGGGTTATGCATAGTGGGAACATCATCGACATAGTATGTTGTCGTGGCAGCTGCCATCTCCTCGAGTTGAGTTGCCTCAGCTATGCATGCTTCAATCTTATTTTTGTTTCCACATTTGTATCAAATATACTTAAACTCTCTCTCAATATAGAACTGCCAACGATACTGCACCGGTCCACCCAAGAGTGCCTCATTCGCGAGATGCACAATGAGATGTAACATCGGAGTAAAGAAACCTGGGGGAAAGATCATCTCTAACTTGCATAGCAACTCCGGCACTAGATCATGCAGCTTCTCAATAGCGAGGGGACAAATCTGCTTAGCACAGAGCGTGCGGAAGAAATGACTCAACTCCGCAAGCACTCGCCAGACATTCTCGGGAAGATACCCACGAACCATCACCGGCAGCAGCCACTCAATCCATATATGATAGTCGTTACTCATATTCGAACAATAACCATCAGGAAACATCACGACGTATTTGAGCCACTTAAATGCCTCCTTTTTTTTGGAGACTATCAAGGCAGTACTTGGCATGCGGCTTGACCCAATTTTTTCGACTCCCTTGTGGAGGCTCCATGTGTAGTTTCGTCCTATCATACAGATTCTGAACATCGACTCTAGCCTTGACATTATCCTTTGTCTTCTCAGCAATGTTCAAGACGGTGTTAAAGACGGACTCCGCGACATTCTTTTTGGTGTGCATCACATCGATGTTATGGGGAAGTTTGAGGTCCTTGTAATACTCGAGCTGCGTTAAGCCTGCCACATGAGTCCAGTTGTGCGTCTTACCATATCCCTGAAATTGTGGGCCGGGTTCAGCACTAGGCTTGAGAGCATGTAGCTCAGCATCAACAGCCACACCATCGAACAATGGTATCATTTTTTCTTCATGCACAACTTTGCCCTTCGTGAAGTTCTTTTTGTCTCCCCTAAACCGATGGTCTCTTTTGAGGAATTTTCGATGTGTGTCAAAGGCAGAATATTTGCGACCCGCCTTTAGATAAAGGAACTCAAGTCGGTGCCTACACACTGGGCATGGAAACTTACCAGCTGTTGAATGCCCGTAGAATAGAGCATAGCCGGGTAGGTCGTGCATTGAATACTGGTACCAAACTTTCTTGACAAAGTTTCTCTTCGATGCTCGGTCGTATGTCAACATTCCGTGGTGCCAAGAGTGGTGCAAGTCATCCACAAGCGGCTGCATGAAGACACTCAAATTCTTCCCCGGGTATTCAGGCCCTGGAATGATCAAGGATAGAAATATGGTCTTCCTTTGCATTACGACTCCGAGAGGGAGATTGAGTGGAATAACAAACACAGGCCAGCAGCTGTATGAGGCAGTCGACATACCATATGGATTGAATCCATCGGTTGCTATCGCAATTCTGACATTTCGAGCATCACTTGCCTGATCAGGGTATTTTCTATCAAAGTTCTTCCATGCCTTACCATCAGATGGATGTCCCATGTTTATCCGTCCGTTCTCGTCCTCGTATCTCTTACCCTTCTTATGCCACGTCATCTGTTTGGCAGACTCCTCGGACATATAAAGCCGTTGGATTCTTTTAATGAATGGGAGATAACGAAGAATCTTCACAACAACTTTTGTCTGCGTCTTCTGACCATCGGGTCCCTCTACCTCATGATACCTAGAGGCCCCACACTTGCTACAGTACTTTTCATCCGCAAACTCCTTCCAAAACAGAAGGCAACCTTTCGGACAGCAATCATACTTTACATAATCCATGTTGAGCGCTTTTAATATTTTCTTTGCTTCGTACATGGTTTTAGGCAGACAATGTCCTTCAGGCAGCATGTTACCAAATGTTGTCAGATGAGCTTCAATGCATGCTCGGGTGTTGTCGAACTGGGCCTTGGTGGCTAATACTTGCGCTATGGTATCGAGCTGAGAAATTTTTGCACCCTCGTATAGAGGCCTCTTAGCCGAGGCCATCATATCAAAGAAGGCCTTCGCGGTTGGCTCTGGTTCCTCTGGTTCTTGCGGTTCCTCCAGTTCCTCTGGTTCTGGATGTTCCTCCTGTCCCGGTGGTGAATCTGGCATGTCGGCATCGCGAAGATCATCTAGCAAATATCTAATCCCATCATCCTCATTGCCATCAATCCGCTGTCGCATCACCTCACCTCTGTCACGTTCGTACTGGGAAAAGTCGACCCACGTGACAAAGTCAGGCATATACCCATGCAACCATAGGTGTTTAGTCATGTCATCCTTTCCCTGACGATGACGCCTCTTGCAACGAGCGCAAGGACAAGCTGGACGAACGCCTGACTTTGAACTACGCGCTAACTCCTTCACTAAGCAATTAGTCTTCCATACCCACTCTTCTGTCATTTCAGTCCCACTATGACGGCCACTATACATCCATCCATTATCAGCCATCGTCTGCTTTATTCGGAAACAAACAACAAATAATAGCATGAAATTAAATGTATCTCATATTTTTATTTTTCTACCGGGCAAAACGCATGCATCAACCTACATCTCTAATAGGTGGGCTTCTAGCAGCCGCCGGATCCGTAGATTGAGTACATTCTCCATGCTCTACCCCGGTCC